>ML800671.1:204789-230004 GCA_009831015.1 Picea engelmannii
GATTACAAATGAATTTTATTAATTCACAAGTTAATTGAATTTGCACTTATTTATGTTACAGACACAAGTCTAATATTAAGATCTCCAATAGAGAACCATTTACACATGATATTGAGGGTATACATCTTGCAACCTAGACACAAGATGATTCTTATAATTCTATTCTTGTCAATGTAAAAGATGGAGAGAAGCCTAGTAGTTTACTGGTTTACAATGTTGTGGTTAGAAAGCTAACATATGAGGAAAATGATTTGAAATGAGAGATGGTTAACATTTATCAAAAACCACAAGCATTAATTAATTATCTTAAAGATACATTTTCAAATGAAGTAGATTGAGTTTTGGATTTGTTCTCGGGTTAATGTAAGAATTATGATCTAACATTTATGAAATCATACTTCAATCTTTATTGTTTTTAATTTATGTCTTTTTACATTATTTAACTTAATTATTTATTTTGTATTTGGTGAGTAGGTACAACACTAACGTGTTGCTTACAGAAAGGAAGAAAGTACATAGCCATTGAAAGTGACCCACTACAATGCGGTTTTATTCAACAAAGAATTAATGGTATTCCAGCTCTTCCAAATGAAATGCAAGAAAATGGCTTGAGGAAAGGAGATTTTAATGAATCAAAGGTGGAAAAAATGTCAAAGGAACCCCAAGTACCATTAGGAGGATTTATTGGAAAGGATCACTTTGGAGAACTTGCAGATATCGAAGGCCCAATGGAAGAACAAAATGACACAATGGAAGCACAAAATGATGTCCAAGAAGATGATAATGTATCTGTTGAGAATGATGAATTTGGGATATATGATATTGTTGATTAGTTTTAAGATGCCCTTGAAAACGATGCTCAATTTTGAAATTTTTTTATGAGTTATATTTGTAATGTTTTGACTTTCATATTTTAAAATAAGAATGAATATATATCTATTGTTGTTTTATGATGAATCTTTTTTATTGTTTTCTTTTTAATTTTATTTGTATGTGAATCACTATACTAGGGAAAATGACATGAAATGTTGTCATTTTTTTACTTCAAATGTATAAAATTACGGAAAAAATGTTTTTTTTTTTAAATTCACTATTTTTGTTCAATTATGTCCATAAAAATGTTTTATTTGGCATGTTATTTTAAATAGATAGGTACCAAAATGTATAAGATTTTTTTATTATATATGGCTTTAAAATGTATATTGTTTTTTTAAATATGTAAAAATAGTTTTATTTAACTACAATTATTTTCTATGTATTGAAATAAAGGTAAACAATGTGTTAAAAATGATATTTTCCACTATATTTAAAAATTATGGAACCATAAATTAATTAAGGAAACACAATTATATGAAAAATATTAATTTCAAAAAAGTAAATGGTATTCAACGTTTTTTTTTTTTTGTAAATAAGTAAAATATATTAAGTGCCTCTCAGAAGCAGAAACATGTAGCCAGTTACAAAAAATTCAAACTAAAAGAAGGACTGCCCCAACAGAGGGGAAACCAGTCCATGTTCCAGAATCTCCATACTGTTCAATACTACTATTGTCTATTGGAAACACAAGATTTATTTTTAGATACTCCGCTAAAACTATAGGAAGGTTGACAAATAGACACCTGACACTCTACGAAATAACTGACATGCTAGACACCTGGAGAGTAATTGGGCTCCTTGGGCTGGAGATCTTCTGGCCAGGGCTCCTCCTCTATGTAAGTGATCTGGTCAGCCCAATTCTTGTCGTCCTCCCCGTCGTTCGCTGTATTGTCACCTTTGCTGCCTGAGTGTGCGCTCGTCTCTGCTTCCTTCTTCGCATCTGCAACTGCCTCCTCGGACGCGTTCGGTTCCTGCATTGGAGAGTCTTCATCTTGTTTAGGGGCAAGGGAGTCCTGCAGTGAGGTGAGTGTCCTGAGGAAGAGGTCGACCTTGCCATCTGTTTCCTGGAGACGGAAATTGAGGTCTTCCACACCTTGGCGTATACCAAAGACCAGATCAAACAGTGTCGCTAGGCTATCATACAACTGCGCAGAGGTGAAAGAGTCCTGGGGGAGAGGCCCAACCCCTCGTGAGGCCTGTGGAGGGTCGGGCTCAGGGGCATGGGGAGACGCCGGAGGGGGGGGACTGACGGTTCGAGGCACCAACGCCCTCGAGGTGGAATGCTCAGGCACCACGCGAGGAGAGGTAAATGAGGAAGGACCAGTCTGACTGCGAGAAGAGGAACTCAAGGAGGACGACTCAGAGCGAGAGATGGAGGGACGTCGAGGCTTCCAGGGCGAGCCTCGCCTCAGCCTCCCTCGGGGACGCGTCATGGTCCAATAAACTCTGTAGGCAGAAGTGAAACTGTGCACGCAGCGGGAGCAGAGATAGGTAAAGGGAGCAAAGCCAAGCTGGTGCCAATGCCACTGCGGAGCAAGCTCTGCTAGCGGCCGACTACAATTAACAAACCTCATTGTGTTCATCTGCGTAATTTGAAGCCGAAACGGTGGAGAACCTGCGTTAATGGGCGCATTAAAACCCATTCACGTCGGATTTACGGAGCATTTAACCTCCGGGTGGAGGCACGGGCCTTTCACGTGCCCCTACATCCTGTAGCCCGCCACCCTCCTCCATCGGCTGCCGCATAGATCCCACTAACATCCCATCCGAGGGGAAGTCCACCGTTCTGGCTTTCCGGATACAATGTTGAAGAATAGGGTGGTTCGGATCAGCTTCTGCATTGCACTGGAGGTATGAATCCTCCCATGTGGTACCCAAATTGGCCAAGTCATCCGCCACCTGGTTTTCCTTCCTTCTGACATGTGTGGGGATGAGGACACGACTGGGGTGGATTAGCCCTGCAATGATCTGGAGGCCATGAGAGAGTCTCCAGCTGGGCGAGATGCGATCTGGATTCACCCCATTTAAGAGCTTGCGTAGTAGGCTAATGATGATCTGTGAATCCCCTTCGACAAAAAGCTTTGTGAAATTGTATTTTATGGCTAGCTGCAGCCCCTTGATCAGACCCCATAGATCAGCAGCATTATTTGTGGTATGTCCAAGGGATCCTGCTCCTATAACCAGGATGTGCCCACGATAGTCACGGAAAACCACTCCATAACCAGCAGTTCCAGGGTTGCCTTTGGAGGCACCGTCAAAGTTAAGTTTGACAAAGTCCTCGGGTGGGGGGGACCAGGATGAGGGGCACAAGGAAGAGGGGGAAAGAGGGGGGGGAGAGGGGGCTGGGGAAGGGTGGAAGGAAGTCCAAAAACGGAGAATTGGGAGTTCAGAAGGGGGGCAGGCCGAGTCTGTGCTAGACCAGTTCTAAAGGTGAATGGATTCCAGGATGTTACGATGGCACTGAAGCCAGCATTGCTGCCACGGGCGGGAGAGGTTCCTGAAAATTCTGCGGTTTCTTTCTTTCCAGGTATTCCAAAGGATGAAACTGGGAAGGAGCTACCAAATGCGGTTGAGGAGAGTCAAGTGGAAGGCCGAATCTCTCCAGTTCAGAAGAGTTTCAAAGAGGCTATCACTGTGGCGGTCCGAGGCACGCATAATGAATGCTGCTTGATCCCAGATTTGATTGGTGTAGGGGCAGGTGTTGAGAAGGTGATTTAAAGTTTCTTCAGCTTCTCCACAGAGGATACAAAAAGAAGGGCCCATAAAACCTCTTTTCAGAAGGTTATCCCAGGTTAAGACACTTGAGTGTGCGACCAACCAAAGGAATAGGGAGATTTTCGGCCAGTGTTTAAGGCTCTAGATTTTTTGCCAAATTTGCGAAGCTGGTGGAGGATTTGGCTGCATCTTGAGTCGGTAGGCCTCCTTGGTGTTGAAGATGCCTTGTGTCCCGTAGCCCCATCGTAGGATGTCTTCTCCCTCAATTTTGAGGATTTTCCTTTTGGCCAACTCAGCTTGCAGAGGTGCAAGGTTGACCTGCCGCTCTAGATGCATGCGTGCCCTGTCCACTCGCCAACAGCGCCAGGTGGAATATGTGAGGTCATTTTGCCAGTAATCCGCTACCTAGGTCAATCCTGCCTGCGTCGCTTGGGTGCAAATGTGATGTGCCCATTCTTCATCTCCCAATGCTGGTCATTGATGCCACGAGTCCTGCTAGAAGAGGGCAGTTTCCCCATTGCCTATCTCCCAGAAAGCATGTTGCGTGACCAACTGTCTATTTTGCTTAGCTGCTGTCCATATTAGGGAGCCTTGGTCATCCCCATTCCAACGTATGCGACGCTTTTCTGGCAGGCTTGGGGTGTATTTCTTCCTCTAGAGTTTGGCCCAGATCTCCTTGGGGTATTTCAACCATCGCCACCAGATTTTAGCACTGAGTACTTTATTCATTATACCTAGATCTCTCAATCCGAGACCTCCTTGTTCTTTTGGCTTGCAGAGTTTGTCCCATCCAACCAGCGCAATTTTCTTCTCCTTGGCAAGGCCTTGCCATAGGAAGTTCCGTTGCATGCTCTTGATGGCCATGAGTATGAATTTTGGGGCTGCTAGAGCAGAAAAGGTGTAGATCGGGAGGGCTTGGAGGACACTTTTGAGCAGGACGAGCCGACTGGGGAGATTTAGAGCACAGAAAGTCCAGGAGGATAATCTCTTGGAGAAGGAAGAGAGGAGAAGTTCCCAAGAGGAGTTCCTGAGGGCGTTGTCAATTAAAGGAATCCCGAGGTATTTGGACGGAAGGGAGCTCCGTTTGAAACCAAGGAGACCCGAGATGTGCCGCTGGACCAGAGGGGGAGTGTTGAAAAAGAAGATGAGGGACTTGTCCTTGTTGCAGTCCAAACCCGAGGCTTCCGAGAAAGAGTGAAGGATAGACTGGATGGAGACGGCTTCTCGGACAGTGGGGCTACCCATTAGGAGGGTATCATCGACAAACTGACTATGTGAAAGCAGGGGAGAAATGCCATGGAGAGGAAGACCTGTCAAACGATTAGAATGCAGGGCAACGTGGATGGAGCGGCTGAGGCCCTTGGCCATGATAATGAAGAGAAAGGGGGAGAGGGGGTCGCCCTGTCTGATCCCTCTTGAGGGGGAGAAAGGTTTCGAGGGCACGCCATTGATAAGAAGGGAGAAGAAAGCCGAAGAGGTAAGATTGAGAATCCATGTAACCCAGTTTTGGTCAAAACCGAAAGCTAGAAGCATGGCTTGCATATATTCCCAGCTAAGCTTGTCGAAAGCTTTGGAGAGATCTAATTTGAGAAGCATACCTGGAGTCTTGGTTTTTTGAAGGGAGTGAATGACTTCATGTGCTAAGATTATGCTGTCCATAATTTGTCTGCCTTCAACATATCCGGATTGCTCTGGGGAGATGATTGCTGGCAATATTGGCTTGAGCCTGCATGCTATCACTTTTGTGAGGAGCTTATATATAACATTGCAGAGGGCTATGGTTCTATACTGCGCAGGCCTATGTGCGTGTCCTTCTTTAGGGACTAGAGTGATGAAAGTTGCATTAAGGGCTTGGAGAACCTGGCCCATGGCTCTTGAATCTTCTAAGATTTCCCATACCTCGGTGCGTATCATCGGCCAACAATGGTGAAAAAAGTCGTTGGTGAAGCCGTCTGGTCCTGGAGCTTTGCATTTGGGAGTGTCCTCAAGCGCCTGGTCTACTTCTTCTATTGAGATAGGACGAAGGAGGGCTGCATTTTGCTCCTGGGTTATGAGTGTGGGCACATGTCTTGTAATTCTCTGAATAGCTTCGCTCCTGTCTTGAATGGGCTCGGTAAGGAGTTCCTGGAAGTGCTTGATTAAAGTTTTTTCCAAATCAACATGGGAGTGTATGACTTCTCCAACCTCTGTAGTTAGATGCGTGATCTTGTTGGAATGTCTTCGCTGGATAACAGTGCGGTGGAAGAACTTTGTATTACATTCCCCTTCCTTGAGCCATACAACCCGTGATTTTTGTTTCCACGAGATTTCTTCCTGCTTCTTCCTATCTTCCAGTTGCTGGTTTACTTTCATTTCTTGCTCTTTCAGTTCATCCGTGAGACCTTGTTCCGTGATCAGTCGCTGAATCTCCTCCATCTGCTGTCTCAACTCTTTTTAGGAGTCGAAGATGCTTCCGAAGGTGAGCTTATTCCAGCTTTTAAGTGTTTGCTTCAAATTCTTGAGTTTTTGCTGGAATTTATACATTTTTGATCCATAGGGGATTTCCGCCTGTCGCCACCACTCGTGAATGTTTTTTTGGAAGTCAGGGTGATCAAGCCAGAACTGTTCAAACCGAAATGGTTTTTTCCCCGACGTTGCTGAGATGTCCACCCACAACTGAATGGGCCAATGGTCTGAACCAGAGAGGTTTAGAATGGTGGATTCCATGGCCACCCCTTCCATCATAAAATCTTCTGAGGTGAGGAAGCGATCCAGTTTTCAATTGACCTGGTGCACTCCTGTCCTTCTGTTTGTCCACGTGTAGAGGCCATTGCTGGGCTCCAAGTCGATGAGGCCAAGCTCTTCAATGAGATTGTTGAAATCATTTGAGTCCCGATCCAGTCTCCTTGATCCTCCCTTTTTTTCTGTCAGGGTGCGTATGATATTAAAGTCCCCGCCGATAATCCACCTATCCCTCTGGGTGATATTGGGTGCCTGGAGTAGGCTATTGATAAAAGCTTGCTTGTCCCCCGGGGTTGCCGGGCCATAAACACAGGTTAGATGTCCAGGTCGATTTGAACCAATGAGCTTGTACTCTGCTGTGATGGACCACTTGGTGGCGCATAAGTTATTCAAAAGCACGATATTAGTGTTCCAGAGGATGGCTAGTCCTCCGGCTGTTCCTATGGCATCGACTGAGATTACTCCGCCTTGTTTCCAGCAGTAGGGGAGTATCTTGTCCATATCTTCTGAGGTACATTTCGTTTCCTGCAATAAAACAACATCTGGTGCTTCCGCTAAGATCATTTCCCGTAGCATTTTTTGTTTGCTACGACCATTGAGACCTCTAACGTTCCAGGAGATAATCTTCATGAGGATGATGGAGGGGGGAGGGGAGGAAAACTGTCCGAGATCAGGTGGATCTGTCCTGAGTTCACCATAAAGTTCCCTATTTCTTGTATGAGCTTTCTAGTGGATTTCCATCCTCTTTTCTTTTCTTCTTTCTGAACTTTACTTGGGGTTTTGGACTGATTGGTTTGGACACCCAGAACCTTGCTAGCTCTAGTCGAAGACCCTGTTGACGAGTTGAGGTAGACCTTGTGTACTTTTCTCAGCTGGTCCCTCGGGATGGTGTAGAGATTTTGATGTCGATAGGCATGCTCCAGATGTTCTAGATCCACTCCGGCCAGGTCCTGTTCCTCTAACTCCATTTCTTCGTCGCCATCTTTTGTTTCCTGCGGGGTTGACTGTTCTTGAACCAGGCTCGAAGACGTAGGAGGGGGGTCATTGTTTTGAGGGGAATGACCTTTATTCTGGTCCTCGGCTTGGGGTTCGCTTTGCAGGGAAGGGGAATGTGGCTCATTGTGCCGGGGATGGGGTTGCGGGGTTGCATCATTTAAAGGGTTTTTAGGTTGATCTTGCAAAACAACATATTTATTACTAGTGGATGGTTCTTTACTTACCTGGGCTGGTTGTTTCCTGTTTCCCTGCCGTCGTCTTCCTGCCGGTTGTACGAAGCCCTCCTTGTCTTTTCCGGTGTCTAAATCTTCCTCCCTGTGAACCGCGTTGAGTGGGCATTCTCAGAAGAGATGGCCGTGTTCGTGACATTTTCTGCAGCGGAAGGGGATATGCTCATAATCAATGGTTTGAGACCAGTCTTCATCGTGGTACTCCAGTGTGATGGAACCCGGGAGCGGCTTGGCTATGTTCAGGTAAACACAGATTCGCGCATAAGAGGTGTATCTACGTTGCTTAGTGGCTTCTGAGGACTTCACGTATACGCCAATGGTGTTGCCGATACCTGCTAATACCTCTTCCAACCAAAACTCCTGTGGGAGGGAATACAGCCTGATCCATACCGGCGCATGGGCGAAATCTTCTTTCTCAGGACTAAACTTTTCTGTCCAAAATCTCAGGAAGAGGCCGGCTGAGTTATAAAAATATGGTCCTCCGTCAAAGACACGATTGCGGTCTTCTGGGTTGTGGAAGATAATAGTGAAAAATCCTTTGGACCCCAGCTGTAGGTCATAATGACCTCTTGGTTTCCACCAATAATGGATCCATTTGATCAAATCTCTCTCAGATGGCCAAAGCCCTAGAAACTTTCCAACCATAGCATTATCACGCATATATTGTTTTTGCTCCTCTATGCGTGGTGATCTTACCACATATTTTGGGGCCTGAGGCGCCCGTGGGATGCATTTCCCGGGAGTCCAAGGGGACGAGGCTTTTGCTGGGGTCTCCCTTTTGTCTGGATCAATGTCCATGTCGCGGTCTTTGAAGGTCCCTTCCTCTAGAAGGGCTGCGCGCATATCAGGAGGTGTTTCAAACGTGGGCCTCTTCGTACCCACTTCAGCGTCCTTGCCGATGATGACTCGGCTGTAAGGGAGGCCGGCCGGCGTCCCCTCTTTGTGAAGCGGAGGCCCCTGCGGGGCGGCCATCAGTTGTGCACAGTTTGTGTCGGCTAGGGATTACAGAACCCTAGTTGCAGAGCTCATGTGTTGGATGTATTCAACGTTTTTAACATTGAAAGAAGCATGAAAAATTTATTAAAAACACCATTGATTTTTTTTTTTTTATAAAATTTTGAAAATAGATGAAAAAATAAGCATTTAAAAAATAATGTGGATACATTATGGATATAAAGGTTTAAAATATCAAAAAACAACCTTAAAAGGGAGGGGGGTACTACCGGTAGCACAACTTTTCAAAATGAGGTAAAAAATGTGACCCCCCAAAAAACAAAAACTCTGCAGAGTTCTCGTTAAGTTGGTAACTATGCTTAAAGGATTGTAGAACAAGTTTCAAAGCTAATTCCCTCACATAAAGTGATTAACATAATAGTGTCCCATTTATGCAAATAAATTAGGCTGACATTTTTGGCGCCATTGTCAGGGAGTTGCTAAAGGAATTGGTTTTGACTTGATGATAGTATGCTAGAGTTGGAGTTAGACACTAATGATGATTTATAGGGCTATACTAAACCTTTCATTGAGAAGGAAACTAATCTTGTATCCTTTGTTCAATAGGAATAAAACCCTTTGGCATATCAACATCCTCATCATAGATATAGGAGAAAATTTTCCAGGATTTGACATTCTTGGAATGGTGGCAGTGCTTCTAACATGTCTTTGTAGAAAAGGAATGAGAGACAAAATTTTGGGCTAGTGTTGACTACTAGGGTTGATTGTGGTTAGGTTGATGGCAAGTTGTGTCAGAATTTGAATAGGTTCTTGAGGGCTTACTACAAATGTATATCATCAACTATACAATAATACAATTCTCCTCTTTATTCCTATATATATATATATACATGGAACTAGAGGTAGATTCTATCATTGTTGCTATGAATTTTGCTCATTCTAAATAAGGTAGATTAGTAAAATATTTATTATAAAATACCAATGATCAAATCTCCTTTGGTTGTGTTTTTTACTAGTGTAATAATGATCTCTTGAGTGCATCAACTAGATAATTGAGAGTTTCAGATTGACCAGTAGAATAATGTACTTGTTTGTGGATTGATTGAGCCCAAATATGAAGTTATTTGTACCCTTTGTTGAAGGTATGGGTGTTGTTCAGATACTTTGTGTTGAGAAAGAGAGAAGGCTCAAGCTTGTTTTCCAAGAAGAAATCATTTTTTAATTGAATAAACTAATTTCCCGACCTTGTCATGAGATTGACGAGAAGGAGTAGGTTGTATGAAGGTTGTAGCAATGCAACCCAAATTTGGTTGCAAATGAAATGAAAACCTCTACCTTGCATAAGTATGATAAATAAGCTAGGAAGATTGTTATGATAGAAGCAACTTTAGGAGACAATTGAAGGGTTGGATAAAGCCAATTCTCTCTTGAAGGATAATGCTATATTCTTAGAGGCCTCTATTGATGAAATTGAGTGAGGAAGTTGCTCCATGCCAGTAAGATAATGTTTGGTTGTTTGATGAATACAAATACTTTTGTTGTTGTAGAACCTTGAGTATATAATAGTATTCAAGGATTGTGAGATCACAAATAGGGGCTTGAACCAAAATTTAGTCAATTGCAAAGGATTGATGGTGATATTGAAAACCCCTGTTGGATTACTTCTTCTCCCATTGATGGTGAGACATTTGATGATATTGCTAGTATCATTGTTGTTTTTAAAATGGATGATGTTGATGGTGTGGCATCTTCTCATACCTTGTTGGTTATATACTATAGGTACCGGGCCCTGACTTTTGACGAAGATGAGGTATATTGGTGGTGGACTTGAGAAGTGTGGATATGGTATTGCAATTCTGATTATTCTTGAGTTGATATCAACTAGAGCAAGTCTTGGATATAATAGAACATTATATTTAAATAAAGGTATTTATGTTTTGACTACTCTTTTGTTTTCCACCTTTTGGAAGTTATCAAGCTGAGTTGCATGTACAAAAACCAATTGTTGATGGTTCTAATGTCCCAATTAGAGATTTACTTGATGATAGTATGCTAGAGTTGGAGTTAGACACTAATGATGATTTGTAGGGCTATCCTAAGCCTTTCATTGAGAAGGAAACTAATCTTGTATCCTCTGTTAAGTAGGAATAAAACCCTTTGGCATATCAACATCCTCATCATAGATATAGGATAATTTTTTCTAGGATTTGACATTCTTGGAATGGTGGCAGTGTTTCTAACGGGTCTTTGTAGAAAAGTAATGGGAGACCAAATTTTGGGCTAGTGTTGACTACTAGGGTTGATTGTGGTTAGGTTGATGACATGTTGTGTCAACATTTGAATAGGTGCTTGAGGAATTCCTACATATGTATATCATCAACTATACAATATTACGATTCTCCTATTTATTCTTATTAATCAGTTGGAGTGGTTGACTGGATTTCAACCAAAGGTATCAATTGGCTATGTTTTGACTGAAGACATTATTAGATAGATATGTTGCTTGTTATTTATATTTGATAGTTGGCTTGAAGGTCTTGTTGTGTGCTTTATTGACTATTATATTGTATTGATCCCTTGGTTGTGTTTAAAGGGGGAAGTTATTGATGTTTTATAAGTAAACCCAACTTGAGATGTCTAGTCGATTGAGATTATAGGACTTACTATTAACCATCAACTGAATTGAGTTTGACTAAGTTGTTTGATGATGGATTGTTGGGGTATACAGATACTAGTTTTAGTTGTTATTGCAGACCGATGACTAAAGGATAGTATTGAAGACTAGTGTTTAGTTAAAAAGGATTTTTGATTGTTATTTATAGAGGATACTAACATAGATACTGACTCAATACCGCTATGCGCCACAACAAGCACCAATTTGATGATTGTTGGATCCTTTGATACCCTTATTTGATAATGATTATTTGTGTGATGGATAGATATTAGTTTTTGATGATGTATTATTATGTAGTTTACTAATCAATTGAGATTGCCCTATCTTGTTGTCTAGTTGACTAATTGATAGGGATTGTTTGGATAACTTTTTTGGAGTTTTGTTTTTTATTTTTTTGATCTTGTTTGCGTATGTTTTTGTTTGTAAGCATGGTGCATGGATTGTTTCATGGATTTCAAATTATATTAGGTAAAGAATCTTGTGAGGTGATAGTTGTTTAGACTTATTTTCAAAAAAAATTATTGTACCTTAGATTGATCAATGTATTGGCTATCAACAAGTTACTATTTGGAGGTCGCAATGTTTCTTTACAATACCTAGTTGGATCAATTTTATTCATTGTTATCATTTGTATTCCCTATCGAATTAAGGGTGTCTCTATCAAAAGAAGGGGGATGTTATATAATGTTATGAATTATAAATTGATTTTTCCTCCAAGTCGAGTTTAAGGGGGATATTGGAACTTAAGGTTCTTATTGTAAACCCACCTTATCATATACATGGGAGAGCACAAACCACAACGGGAGTCAACCAAGATGGAGTAATAACTGACCAACTGCCATGGGTGCATGGGAGTTGAAATTGTTCACTTTGATCACTTAGATACACATTATGTGGTGTAATACCCCAATTTTGAGTCTTGTGATTTATAATGTATTTTTGTTTATTCATGCAAGGCCAAAGTGCCTATAAAGTTGAAAGGCTAGAGTGCCTAGAAATGCAATGCTTTGAATATATTAATAAAATAAATTGTTGGTTGCAAGACAGACAAGGACAGAGATAGGGGGCTATGATTCCATGAGAGAGGGGGGCTAAAGGGGCTAAGTCTTTTTATTATTATTTTATTCACCCGTCTTGGAATTATTTGGGAAAAGTGGTTACATGAGATTCTTGGGGAAGCCATGTGGTGCTTAACTACATGTAATTATATAAAATTCGGTTTTGGGTTGTTTGGGGGTTAATCAATCATTGTTACTTGATCCTGATTCATTTTGTTCCTCACCCATCTGGTTCCCCATTTGTTTTTTTATTTCTTCGTCATTCATTCTTGTTCTTGGTCTGGGCACGGGAAGTGAATTATGTGAAGAGAAGAGCCATTGCTTGTTGGTTGTAAGTAATTGTTGATTATTCTAGAAAGGAATGGATGTCGGTGTGCATGAGAATGATAGTATTTGAGAGAGAATTGTCCACAACTGAGAATCCTTGGATTTTCCAACATTGATATTTCCTTACTAGTAGCACTAGAGCCTTGAAAAAGAAGTGGAACAACATGAGGGATTGCATTGCATAGAAAGGGGTTCATTTTTTGGGGTTGTGCATGTTGAAGGGGAAGAGAGCTAGTAAACTAGGATTGTTGTGTGGTTGGGAAAACTATGAGATCTTGATAGTTGGTTGTTTGTTAGAGTCAACCTAGGACCCATCCTTGTGGATTCATAGCCTGGGCTTGGGGGTGACTTGCTATTGAGATCTAGAACAACAGTGTCTATGGTTGGGTGGAACGTTCGACGTCTACAACGAGTTGGTGAATGGTTTATTTAAACATAAGTGCTCTTTGTGTTTTCTATGCAATTTGTATTCCGTTGTGTATTATTTATCTCTGATATGTGTTTATATTGTGCATGTTCACTATTATTATTGTGCATGGATGATTAATCATTTCCTTTATAGTTTATCATGTTCTTGTTAATTACATGCACATGTACCAAGTTTCTTGATTCAAAGAATGGTAACAAAAATTCGAATTTTCCCAAGAAGCCGAATTTAGAGGTACCTAGGTCAATGGGTACATTACAGTTTGGTATCAGAGCAAAGTTTTGGGTTTGTTGGTGATGGGTACGTCACATGTGGAAAATTATGGGTTGTGATCCCATACATTAGTGGTTGGGTGTATATTGAAACCTATATATAAATTATCTTATAGATCAGTCTATCATCGTCAATATTTGGATCTATGCCAGTATGATTAAGTGTTAAACGATGTTTATTAACACTGCTACTATTCTTAGATTCATGGTTATTGACTTATGCTATATTCAATTGTTCCAACATAAGCAAGGATGAATCCTTGAAAATTTTAGGGGAAATGTCCACCGATGTTGGGGAAGATATGGAGCCTAGGTTAGTGGGTAGAATATTTTTCATATTGAGAGAAGGATTTGGTTGGTAGTATTAAAGTTGACTGTTAGTGAAAATTTGTCCTTTAGGAGGGAATTTCATTATGGCGAATACTAAGGATGCAATAAATTTCATGGAATACATGTAACTATGATCCAAAAGGATATTATATTCAAGTGGGAAATCCATGAATTTGATATCATTCAAGACAATTTTACCCTTAAATTCAATGGAAACATTTTGGTAAATCTCTAAGGGTTGGAAGGGTGACCATCATAAGTGTGACAAGAAATGGTCAATGGGATTAACTCTAGAGATATGAGTTTCTTTGCAGTAGATGATGGCGTGACACAAGTGGATGTGCCCTCATCTATAATGCAACAATGAATAAGAAGATTATAAATGGTGATAGGGATTTGGAAAGTTAGTGATGGGGGAAGCTGATGTTCATAAATTTTCAAATCGAAGGTCATTAACCTAGAATTTGAGGGGTCTATTGATTCTAAGGTAGACAACAAATCCTTTCATTGAGAAGGGTAAGTTCAAAGTACTTCTTATGTTGACATGGTGGTGGGGGATGACTCCCACGTGTCTATAGTACTTAATTGTAGGAAAACCTTGCATGTGGGTGATACATAGTTCGCTTCAAAGGACTTAGGCGCATAAGGGAAAGGATTGATGTTGTGTTGAGGTATCTACAAGGGGATATTAAATGATGACTATGCTTCCTCTATTTTGGTGGATTTGGGGTTGGATATCCCATATGCTTGAGTGTGTGTTTGGATATTTATATCGTTTGATGCAAGCATGTAAATGAATTTTTTGGTGGGATCACCATTGAGAGATGGGTTGGAAAAATAGAGGTAAGGAACCTCTTAATCATTACCCACTAAGTTTTGTTGGGGAAACATATTTCACGGAACTTCATATTTTTGTGGAGGAGTAATCCCTAATGGTGGATTGGTGTTAGAAATGCTCCACATTACTCACATATGTTGGAACTTAGGTATTTATGGGCACTGATGGGTATAATTTCCATAAACCACACAGAGGGCACAAGGGAAGCTAGTATTGAGATGATTATTTGTTCCTTAATTAGGTTGGTTGTTGCTACCCCTGGCATTGTGTAGTTGACTAGGTTAAGTACCCCCTTATTCCTAATTTTGATTCGAGTTTATGGGAGGTTTCTGTCCATTATTGTTACCCTTATTCTTCTTTCCCTTATTTTGTGACGGTTGAGGAGGTAGCTAGAAGTTTGAGGTGGTTGAGAGGATTAATGTTAAACTAATTAATGTAGGTTGGGGGAGCTATGTTGTTAGGTATTGAGGGTCCCTAATAATATGAAGGTGCTTTTAGCCTACCTTGAGGGTAGTGAGTATATTGATTATTAGAATGGGGGCCTCCATAAGTCGTAGGGGGGTGGAATATGATGTATTATCGCCTTGTTTCCCATTGTAAGGAAGATGTGAATAACCTTGGGGGATAATGGGTCCTCTAAAAGATGTGTTTGCACCTCCACACCAATTACCATAGAGACTAGCATTGTGGTTAATAGGCATATGTACAGACTTGATAGTAGTGTAATCCATCGACCCAATAATGTCATCATCAACATGGGATGCCTTCGGATTGATGCTTCATGAGAAGGATTCCAAGAGTGTATGGTATGATGGTATATATATACATGATTGGGCATATATGAGGTCAAACGTTTTGAGACTTCAATTGGTTTTCTCTTCAATTTGGTGCATTATAGTTGTGGTGACATCTTTTGTGATGGCAAGGATAAGGAACTTTAAAAACTAATCTATGGGGAGTGGGTCCTTGAGTTTAATTTTGTAGAGGTCACACCATCAATGAAACTCATGGATGTGATCCATGATATATGTGGTTATATTCTAGTGGCACATAGTGAGTATTTCAACTCTAGTATCATGATGGAAAAGTAATTAGAAGAAGGTCAAGAAGGCCATCACAATGGATGAAAAGGTGGTGTGACCACTTAAGGGAAATTCAACATAACATTGGTGGAAAACCTTGTGAAGGTTCATTGAAAGAGCCTAAGTTAGAGTATTTTGTGATGCCATTGGAGGAACACCATAGATGAAAAATCATTAAATGACTGGATGGGTTCTCATTAGATTTTCCAAGTTCAAATTTGGGGACGTTTGATGGAAAGTTGGTAAGCATGGGTGTCCAAGTTGTGTCATGGATTATGGGGTCATTGATAAGTTTTGAGAGGAATATAAGATTGAAACTTTTTATGAATGACAAGAATTTTGAAGGAGGGTCTCCTCTAGTAGGAGAATTAATTAAAGGTGGAGGGGGAGGGGGGTGTAGGTGGTTGTCCTCCTATTCCTCATGTGCCTACCATAAGGGATATAGCTATACATTTAGTAGTAGTATGTTTAGCCAATGGTATAGGAGACAATGGAAGACCATGGATCCTAAGAGATCACATAGGATGGTAAGGGATCGTAACAGAGACCTAGTCTCAAGTTTTTAATAAGATAAGTGCTAGTATAAGAAGCATATTGATTATGAAAATATTTTACCAAAGAAAAAAAATGATGAAACAAGACCTCTATGACTCTAGCATGGCTCAAGTAAATCTAGATGAAAAAATTGGGATTTACAATGGAATTTCCATTGGGGTCGATGAAATCCATTGGGGTGCATCCAAGCGAAGGTAGAATGAAACAATTATAATGATCTAACATAGGGTGATGATATCCAAGGGACAATGCATCATCTTATTTAGGTACTATTCACAACCCCTTCAACAATTCACTTTGGTAAAATTCCTAAAAATGACCATTAAGTTTCATCATCATAATAGACTAGGGGAACAACCACTAGTTAAGTATTTGCAATGGGCGAGGATATATGAGATGAATCCCACTACTAAAACCTTAGAAAGAAGGCATCACTCTAAGTAATATGCTAACCAACTAAAGGCCTCTAATACATATTCACCCATTGATTAAGTATGGAAAGGGATCTCAACACTTAAGGGATATTGAACTTAACCTATCGCTTTATGCATTTATTAGATGCACTTTCTTGGCAAACAATCTTTACTATTAAATGGATTATGCTCAATGTAGTAAAACTCTAGTTTACAATGAATGGTGACTTTTGAATGCTACCCTTATAGTCCTAGTTCCAAAGTCTCACCCTAATCTAATTGAGAAAGATTACTAATAATAAATAATAATAATCTATTTTTAAGGTCACGACCAAGCCAGCACACCAAATTGGTGTATGAGACCCCCTTGTTTGTGGGACAAGGGACCCCACTCCGCCCAACGATTTGACTGGTAAAGTCTACGAAGGTATACATACCCTACCCCCCTCTGGATTTGAACCTGTGACCTCTTAAGAGGGTAGAAAAGTATAAAAGGGTAGTTTTATAAAAGTAACTTTTATACACTTAGTCAAATTTTAGCTTGTGCATGCCTTGCAACAGGTCCTCTTCCACAACTTATCTTCTCCGTGGATGAATTTCGCTACCCCTCCTGAGCTTCTTAATCAAAATACTCTGTCGCGCACTCCTTGCAGAAAATATGCACTCTCTTTGCATGTGAATCTCCAAGTTACTTCTCTTGGACTTGCTTTTCCCAAACACTCTAAAATTCTCAAAACGATTTCTCGATACTCAGCCAAGTATCAACTCTGCACACATTTCCGACAAACTTCCTTCAATATTGACTTTGAAGGACGACTGTGCACTCCTTGCAATAGTCCTTCCACACTCTATTGTTCCCTTTGAACAATATGACTTCGAGTGCATTCGGTCTACACACACCTTCAAACTATCTCTCATGAACTTTCTGAGTCAAAGCGAACTCTGTCATGCACACCTTGCAGACACTATGCACTCTTTGCGCATATGAAGTTCATGTTATCTCTTCTAAGCTTATGAGTCGAAATAGACTCTGTCAACGCACACCTTGCGGACAATATGCACACTTGCACTTGCTCGTAGAAGAGAAACAATTGAAACTTATCTAAATCTTCATAGATTCATACAGTCAACCATGTAAATGCATCTATAACATAAACACAAGAAATAACAGAGAATTTCAAATAGATAAAAATTATACCATTCATTCATTCAGATAGACACAACAACACCAAACATTTGGGACATCACTCCTATGTTATATTCATTCAGTTGTTATATAAATGGGTTTATACAATACTTCTCAGCAACTCTCCACTCTCAGCTGCAATGGAAATAGCTATCAATAACTAGAATGCCAACAACTTCAGCAGCCTCTTCTGGGAAACAATACATAGCTTTATACAAGAGGGGCTCTTCGAGCCTTTCCCTCCAACTACTCTAGATCTATCCTATCGAATTAAAAGCATTCAACTACTTAGGATTTATTACAATAAATATTTGTGATAGACAGATAAGATCAAACACATCGAATATGTACTACATGCAGCTTCATTAAAAGAAAATACATCCAATGATATCATGTGATCATCCAGCTTCAAAACATTAAATATGGTCTTTAATTACAATCCTTTCAAAAGATTTACATGATATGCCACTTTAAAATTTAAAATTCACTTCAAAATGTGTGCTAGGCGCTGAGTTGTCCTCCACTCGCACTTTGCTAGTGATGCTCCTGCATCACCTTTTGTCCATCAACAACCATAACTGTGAGGTCCTTGGTGGGGTGCATGAAAAGGTTTAGTTTCTTAGCAAAATTGATGTTTATATAGTTATGAGTACAACCTGAATCTTTAAGTATTTCTATATTTCTATGTTTTATTATTCTTTTTAGCCTCAAGGTCCTAGGTTGTAGGTGGAACTATAGGTTATCTTTTCTCTTTTCTTAGAACTTGGATTTTATAACCTTCTCGAGATGAGACAAAATATATTTTGTAATAGTTCTTGTATTTGGTCTTTATGTGTCGTTGTTTCTTTTTTAGATACGTCTTCTCCATTTCTATTTTGTTGGGTGCATGATACTAAAGCTAAGGATATTTTTGGCAACATTTTTTTTTTTACAAGAACTGGGAAATTTATATTAAAAAGTGTAGGAAAATCCACTGTAGTACAAAAAAGGGGCCATGAGTGACCTTCTAGAAATAGAAACTTTGAAACTTGGAAATGCTAATACAAAATTTGTGGTCATTGAGTTTCCGCCTTCCATAGCTATATCGTATCTATTGCATTTCGAAGAATACAATCTATAGAAAACTTTTTTTATAAATAGTGTAAAACAAAACTTGACACTTGAATTTTTATAAAAACTCAGCTACCGGGTTCCTTTTTTATCTTCGAATGTCCCTGTTGCTCCCAAATTGGATATGGGTAGGGCTCATTGAGGTTCGGGATTTGATTGACTTTGGATGAAGTTACATTCTTGGAGGCTCCGTGGGTGCTTGTTGGTGTACTAGGCTGCTGATGATTTCTTTCCATCTGATCCATTCGACTCTACATAATCTCCAAACTACTGCATTGCTCTTCAATTTGGCTCCTTTGAGCATAAATTTCATCTTGCAGCCTTTCAATTAGATGCATGTGTTGAGAGAGGGTCTCGGGCTCAAAGGTTAAAGTAGATTTGAGTGCTCCCATCTAAATTCACAACCTTTGACAACCTACACACTCCATCTCAGGGTCCAACTGATCAAAACCAACTAGTAAACCCTTGACGCCCTGCAAGTGCGATATCTCTGGCGTGCTTTGGTTCTTCTTATTATTTTCCATGNGGGGGGGGGAACACAATTCTGCAGAGAATTGGACTTCTTGAGGTATGAGAATATTTTGTTGGAAGGAGTAGGTCCCAACAAAGGTCACAGAGCGAAGACCTAGGTGAGGCAATGAATAGGCAGAGGGAGAGGTGGTGGGCGTGGAAAAGGATACCGAGGGGGAGCCCAAAATCTCTGAGAAGGAACTCTCTGAGACACAAACAATACTAGACAAACTATGTGTTTCAGGGAGAGCGAAGGATGAAAATGGCTTGTCAAAGACTCATATAAAATTCTCCCCAGCAAGGACGAACGTTGAGATAGATCCCCCCACGTGAAAATCAGTTCCAATTTCGTGTCAAACAGATAAATCACAAACTCTACCTAGTGTGTTGTACTTGGAGTCTTCACATCTTCGAGCCTGGGATTGAACCTAACTTCATCCTAACAAATCCACTTCACATCAGGGCTGCTACATGCTCGGTCCATCTGCATCAAAGCCTTCGGACTTCGATTACCCATGAAATTAGCTAAATGGATAAGTAGACCACTCGAAGCCATATTTCTGGCAACATTTTGTTATCAATCATTAGTATTTCAATTTTGACTTTATTGGGTTGACTTGTTCTACCTTGACTTCCTTCGTGAAGTGTGGTCAATGAGTTTAGATTTATGAGGAACTTTTTATAAGTCTTAAGTCATATCATTGACTCATCTTGTCTTTTAGTTAGTAGATCAAATCCTTTTATATTCTCATTAATCATCCTTGATGACTTGTCCTTGTTAAGCTTTGAATTATACCCAACAATGATTTCATTTACTAAGTTCAAAATTTCTACTTTATTTTTATCCACTATTTTTTAATAGTGTAGTTACGTGTCTTCACATAGCTATCATAGAATCCATCTCCTATCACATATGTGACAAATATTTCCCTTTATTAATTTTAGCCAAAAAAATTTCATGAACTTGTCAAATATATCCCATTTCCTATTAATTTGTCGACTTTTTTCGTTAACTACTTTTGTCCACCCCTTCACTCTTTTTGAGACTTTTGGATCTGATATATAATTTATGTGGCTCTATTGGCTTCATCTTCATATAATAACCCTATACTTGTGTCTTGTCATTATTACCCATTTTGGTGATGGCTTCTTGCAAGTCCACTTTAATTTTACCTTCTTTCCAAAGCATAAAAGGTCGAGAAATTAATATTTAACAAATTAGACTTTTATAAGCCAAAGATTTTGAATTTAATAAATTTAGACTTTATAAAGTGAGACAACCATATGAAAAATCCAAGTGAAAAACAAAATTATAAAATATTTGTGGGGGTGTGACCTTGGGAAATGTCATGTATGGATTGAATTAAAAAACAATGGTAGAGTTGTGATGTGGGGACGATGTGTGGTGTAGATTATGGCGGCGGCATGCGACTAGTAATTAAAAGATGATTAAGTGTGATAGTGTATGGCACTGTAGAGAAAAATATGTATCACTATGGATTGTACAACACTGATAGGTATGGAATTTGGTGGCAGTATGTAGATAATTTGGTGGCGGTACATGATACTTTAATTCGCAGCGATAACATGTGGTATAGAGGAGAAAAACATTGGTTGGGTCAATTTGTATGGAAATATAGTAGTTGTAGTGTACAAAAATTGTGGTTAGGATAGCATACAAAACAATACAATAGCAACATCAATATAGAATTATAGGTTGTGGCCAAGTGTGTATGGAGTAGCAATTGAGGGAAACAAGATTAGCCCACACTTGGCCAAATCAATGGCTTTCATACTAGATGTAGTAAACATGTTCATGTTTATTATTGAGTTGCAATAATATTTTTTCAATTGTATATATATTGAGTAATAATAGATAAAAATTGATAAGATATGATAAGCTTTGTGATGGTATACTTATAAGCATTGCTTGGTTACAAGGTGAATTGTTGTGTGTCCTTTGAACTTTTATTAGCTTTATTATTACTATTACTATTACTACTACTATTATTATTATATTTATGTTTATGTTTATCACAAAACCAAATAGTCAACTCTATATAGGTGAGTGATGGGGGGCACTCCAAATAGTTTTTAGAATTCCTCAAATCCAACTAAAGGAAGAAAAAATGGATTTCTTCCCCAATGGAGTCACCATTCTACTATGGTCTAGTTGGTGCTAGTGAGCATGAAATATCTTCCACCAAGAGGTTGAAGCTATTGGTGTAGACAAAAAGTTTGAATGGCGTTAATAAGAATACTTGATGCATAATTAATCCTTTCCCCTAATATACAAATATTAATATTATGAAATATGGCTGAAGCGAAACCTTGATAAAAAAACTCTTTATGTGGATTGCTAATGATAGAGTACGTTGGGAGAGGACCTTCACACTAGAACCTCCTCCTTGGTCTTGCACATAATATACATTTACAAACAACATTACCAAATTTTTCACACTCTTAACAGGTTAGAAATCAAACTAATGAAAAGATGAAACAACCAATCATAAAGCATATTTTGATTGGGAGAAAGGGAACCCAAAAATTTATATTGATTAAAAGTGGGGAATGAAATTACAAAAATAAATAACAATATCACCTAGGAGTAGCCATGGAGACGACCTTTTGACTTCCTCTTCAAGTGGGTCTTGTCCTCTTTGATTCATAATAGTGATTGGAAGATATTTTCTCCATATGGGTAGAATAAAATACTCAATGTTGATAACCATGAGATGCAATGAAGTTGGAACTAGAAAATGACTAAATCCCTTAGAACACTTGTGCATCATCACTTTATATTCATTGAAATCCTAGAACTCTTGAGAGATCCATGTATTTAAAGGTTTTATTTGTAAGATTCTATGCATGGGAAGTGAAGATGTTTCCCAAGTTAGTCCATGTAATTTCCTCTTTAACTCCAATAATTTATCACAACTGGAAAAAATGCAAGCTTACGATCCTTTTTCGATCTCTAAGTGTGCATGGAAACTACTAGATCACGTAGTTTGATGCGCTAGTGATGTATAAGAAGATTGCATGAGTATCAAACGTTAATCATGCACATTGCATGGCCTATAGAACCGAGGTGTTGCACAATCATAAATTTAGTCAACTAACATGGTTTGACTTTGATTCTCCACAGATACTTCAACCATTTTTTGTAAGTTAAGTCTTCATTGGCTTCACTATATTGGTATTTGGGTATAAATGATGTTTTATATGTAAAAAACTTCATCTTTGTAACTAAATGAAAATGGTGTGATAACAAAGGGAAACAAGAGATTAGTGTCCCCTTCTAGAAAGACATTCCCATAGGGTGGCAATGAAGAGAATGATAAGGATTGGCTAGGAATTCAAACTCAACATGGATATTGTAGGCTATGAAGTCAAATATGTCATGTTGGATGGATTGTGAGCATACTACCCAAGAAATCCAAGAAATGACAAGCAGTGAGACTACTCTTATACCTTATATAGTTGTAGCTTAATAATAAGTATAAAATCTACCCCATAGATATATTAGAGAACATTGAATTTAACCTTGCAAGATTAAAGATAGTAGTCAATTTCAAAATAATCAAAATCATGGATGAGAAAGATCCATAGCTTGCATTACTAGGAATTGAGTGGGCATACGATAATGATGTCATCATCATTCTAAAAAGATAAAATATATCCTTTGAAGTCAAATGGAAGTGAGTAGTCCAACCAATTGATTTGTATCAACGACCTGAATATATAGAAGCCACAAAGAAGAAATGGATGGAACCATGGTAGATCATATATACAATATAATTGCAAGGATGCTAGATGAATATGCCAACCCAACAAGGAATGGTGTTATTAGTTGGACCAACATAGGTTTCTTTGACATCAATTCAAAGGATGCACTGTATAATTTGTAGGAGTGAAACCATGAGTTGTCATCCAAAAATAGATCCTCTATCAAGAATGTTAGATGGTTTGACACAATGCTAAAATTATTCACTAGTATATGATGGTATAGACCACATAGGGGACTTTTTGGATCGATCAGTATATGAAATTGAACCAGAGAAGTGAATCCAAACACTGGACAAAACTCTCAAAGCCACTCCATTCCATTTGTAGGTAACACATAGAGAGTTCCTATAAAGTTGGGATGAGGCCCTGTCTAAAGTGGATCTGGTGATCCACTTCATGAGAACATCATAAATATATAACATAATTCCACATATCCATAATAAACAATATTTTATTTACTATCCATTTTACATATTTACTTGACATCATATGAGATACAATATGTGTATATAAATACATGTAGGGAATGATAAGTTGTGTCCTTGGCAAAGGTCATGACTTATCATATACTTATCATTTACATTATAATGCCTATTTGCAAACCTATAACATGTTATTACATAATCAGAAATGTAATATACTTTAAGTATATTACAAGTCTTACCCCCTTAAAAATGTTTGTCCTCAAAGAATAGTGAATGAGAAACTCATCTAATAAAATGACATTCTTTTTTCACTGCTATCAACTAGATAAAGTTGAAGACACGAGGGGATATGACAATCGAAGTATCGAACAATATTGACATATTGAAAAAGAATCAATCCATCCAAGGTGGATTTTTTTCTGTAACTCTCTGATGATAAGATTCTGGATTTGATCTTATTTGTTGACTTCGGGGCACATATATCTTTGGATGTCTAGAAATTTTGTCCTTATTAATGTATGGTTTAGTCTTGTCATGATTTACTTGAATCGTCATGATGATATTTGATTTTTTTGTATTTATTGGTGTGACAACATCCTTCGACTGACCTATGAATTTATTAGTGGCGATAAACGGTATGTCAACTTCAACAAAATCTGTGGATGTTTCTTTACCATAGAATTGTTAGTTGATATTGACTTCTGGAAACACTTCCACTGATAATACTACATTAGTAATCTGATTTCTAATTTTGATCCCTTATATTGAAGTCGATTTATCTTCAATTTCAACTTTTGGAGGATCTTCCACTGATACATCTTCATTGTTAAGAACATTAGTTTTTTCCATGTCGATCAAGTCAGTGCTAGTGCCCTTATCCATGGTTTGGGTTTCTTGTTGTGTCTTCCTCTTATTCTTCAATTTCTTCATATCTACCAATAGACTTTTATTATGATTTCTCAAATGATAAATTTCTTAATCTTTGGACAATAGTTCTTTATTGATATTTTCAGACTCTTTTTTATGAGTGATTTTTATATGACTAATTTGTTGTTGCGACTCTTTAATTTGTTGTTGAAATTTATAATTTTTTGTATCTTGATTCTCCAATTTTGTTCGGTTTTGAAAAATTTCTTCATCTTTGCTAATAAGAATTTTATTCAATTTCTTTAACTTTTCCATTAATTATGTGTGATTTTGTTGTTCATTTTGATCTGAATTCAATGATAGAGCAAGGTGCTTTGAATTAATGTCTCGCAACATTATTTTATTGGTAAGGTGCTCGAATTCTATGTACTTTTTATCAACATTCATGGTAAAAGTACCAATAGATTTCAACCAAGAGTTCCCGAGGACCACATCCACTTCCTTGGTTTGTAACACAAATAAATTGCATTTTGGGGAGTCCTCATCGATGTTTAATTCTAAATTATTAATCTCATCATCATACTATTGTGTAAGAGCTCTTTTAACTTCCTCTTTCGCAAGTTGTAATTTATTTGTCAATTTAATATCAATATAGTTCCAATGATTGGCGAGGTCAATGGAAATGCTTACGGTTTCATTCTGGATCCTTCATAACATACATATGACAATATCGATTGGTTCCAAAACATACCCAGAAGTGAATTAAACCTTATTTTCCATTTCACTCCTTATGAAATACTTTTCCTTCTATATCACTTGACTTTGATCTCTTCCTTTTACTTTCTCTCTCCAATTATATATAT
>ML800671.1:230797-241055 GCA_009831015.1 Picea engelmannii
ATATATATTCAATGCCTTATTCAATTTACAACAATGTGTATAAATACATGTAAATGAGTAAAGTTAGCCCATGTTAGTCTACTTTGGTCTCTTCATTTTTACCTTCTTTGTTGGGAATGTAGTCATCTTGATTTTATTTGAGCTCCACATGACTATCTTTTTCATGAATAAATTCCAATTCAACGTGTTCCTTATCTTTGTCATATTTGTATTTTTCAAATACTTTATTTATTGACTCAATGAGTTGATTCTTAAATTAATCAAGAATGGTGGTTATATGTTTGGAAGATGTATCCATGGTATATCCACAAAATGGATATGGTGATTTTTTTTATTGGGTCTAGTAAAAAAAAATTACCGAGTCGGTAAAATTATTTTTTGATCACTCATTTACTAATGGAAAGGATATCTAAAATTCATAATTGCCAAGGAGAAAAGATAGAAACAACTTTTGAAACTAATTGGGGATCATATGCCTACAATTTCATGCCATTTGGGTTGAACAATGCACTAGTTGTTCTCAAGAATTGTCATAGGAACCTTTAGGTACTACATCCACAAGTTCCTAAAATTTTACCCAGATGATTAGACTATCCATGGCATATTAAAAGAGAATGGTATGATGTTGTGTTCAATGTTTGAAAGATGATAACAATTGTAGAACTCCCTAAACTTAAATAAGTGTACATTATGCACACCTGTGAAGTATGAGTCACTAAGAAAAAATTCAAGTGATTGTTAATTTACCCACCTCCTATAATGTCTAGACCTTGTTATCAACAATGGAGAATATTGGATACTACATGTGGTTCATCAAAAACTATTCCTCTAGAGCCAATCAAGAGATTGATAAAGAAATTGAAGAAATTAAGTGGATAAAAGAATGCCAAGCATCTTTTAACACAAGGAAAAAATGGTAAGTGATGTTACTCCGGTCTTTCAAAATTGGTTCTTGAATTCATTATACATGTATATGCATAAAGGATAACACTAGGGGCAATGTCAATGTAACATAGTGAAGGAAATCCTTACCATCCAATCTACTTCGTTATTCAAACCTTTCTCAAGTTGAGCACAACTACACTATAACATAGAGGGAAGGGATTGCCATGGTATATTCCCTATGGAAATTTGTCACTACCTATTAGGTGGTGATTTTTAATTTTATACGGACCACTCAAAACTCAAATACCTAGTTAATAAATATGTCTTGGAGGGATGTATATGTTGATGGCTTCTAATGTTGCAAGGATTAATCTTTGAAGTCATGGTAAAGCCAAGGAATCACAACATGGGATGGATGATTAATCATGCATAAAGTTTGGGGAATCAGAGGGGTTGATAGATGACCAACTACGTAACACATATTTATTCAAAGTAGAAGATATCTCACATTATCTTGAGGAAATCATACCCTTTTTGGCCATAGGATTTGCGCCAAAAGAATACATAGTTGTACAAAAGAAATAATTGGTCTCCAGAAATCTTGATTATCATCTTATTTTAGGACATGTATAAAAAACCAGAACATATGGCATGATCTGACATTGCATCCTAGACCATGAATGCTTGAACATCCTCTGGGAGTGTCGTAACAAGGTCGCAAGAGGACACTATGGTAAAATGCTATGACTAGAAAGATTTTGCAAGTAGGTCTCTAGTGCCCAACTACATTTAAAGATGCTAAATCATATGAAATGGCTTGTGATGTCTGCTAGAGACTTGGATAGTCATCGTTGAGAGACCAAATACCACTCTACATAGTGTTTTCCCTCCCACCTCTTGAAAAATGAGTTGTTGATTTGATAGGGCCTATCAAGAGTATCTCTTGACATTCAAGCATAAGATATATTATCACATCAACAGATTACCTAATAATATAGCTAGAAACAACTCCAACCACAAAATTGTTTAAATGGCACTACTACCAAATTAAATTTTGAAAATATAATTGCATGGTTTGGTTGCCCTAGAAGCTTAACTAGTGACCAAGGAAAGTATTTTCTGAATACAAAAGTTGTGGAAATGACTAAGAAATTCATGATCCAACACCATAGAAGCAGTCCTAGTATTTTAAGCCAAAGAAAGAGTGGATGCTTTCAAAAAGCTATAGGGGAATGGACTTACTAAGATCTATGTAGTGAACATGAAAGATTATGATGAGTGTATATCGATATTGTTATGGGTATATTACACCAACATAAAGAAGCTTACAAAACATACTCCTTTCAATTTGGGATACAAGAAAGAGATAATGGTGCCCATAGAATTCTTGGTCCTAATATTTCTTATAGTGAATGTGATTCATACGTCAGACAATGAGTCTCCATAGGAAATACTATTTGTACAACTAAAGTTGGAAGAAGAGATGTTTGTAACCTAGTTCCATTGAATGATCTAGAAGGCAAGGGAGAAATCTTGACAAGATCACCACATCAAGCATTGAAACCTTCAATAAAAGAGACATGGTATTATTCTACAACAACAGGGACCTAAAGCACCTAATCAAACTTTAGATGCACTAGTTGGGTCCATTTTTTTGTTGTTGTTGTGAACATACATTTGTTGTAGTTAAGATGGTAAAAATAAATGGAATGCTTTGTGAGGGGTGGATGAATGGCACCCGCTTGAAACAATTGAACCATTCCTAAAGTGTTATCGTGCCACTCCTATCATAAGAGTATTATACACTACATTCAATTCAATTTACTTTGTTTGAGTCAAATAAATCTCCACCCTATAGTTGAGCCTATTAGTTTAAGTTAGGTTTTCAATTCAGTTGCATCAATATCATTTCCTTTCTAGTTGCGTCAGTGTCTTTTCCAATTTAGTTGCATCAATTTCTTTACTTCTAATTTACTCTCTTTAATTTGTTTGAGTCATTTTCTTTAATTTATTTACTTCTAGTTTAGTCTGAGTAATAAGTTTGAGGTGATAGGAAAAGGAATCAAAGAATTGAGTTGTATGATCGATGGGACATGTAAGTTAGGTGACACCGGATGCAAATCTGCCAAATTATGGAAATATACAACGGTTCCAATTAATAGTAAATTCACTTTGATATGGCCATTAGGCTTAATTAATGGTAACTAAGACACCATGTACCATATCAAATGTAATTCTTCTATACAAGCATGACTTCGGCCCAATTTTTAGCTATATTGAAGTTTAGGTTTGACGAGAAGTTAAGTTGTTCATCTACAATACTACTTTACTACCATATGTGTCAGTTTAGTGACAAGCAAGCATAAATCAATAGATAAGAGAATGTTTACTAGTCATCTATAAGAGATGGGAAAATAAATATCCATATAGAACCAAACAAGACGGAAGTCATCCATGTCAACCCTATTGATATCAGAGTTCACTAATAAGGAGATTTCAAGGGTAAATTCGAGTATATGTGGATAGTGGAATGACAAACAATAAACTTTTCCTAAATTTTAAGCAAGAATTTTACGTGAAACAAGTATAGATAAGCAAAAGGGAGAAGCCAATCGAGGTTTTGGATGAATTTCAACTATTATAGGTATCCTCCATTATGAACATTGTAAAAGTCCCTACTTTTAGTTCCACATTACTAGTTCAATGTTGTATCGAATTTCTAATTAGTAGGGTACAACAAGTCAAGTTGTGGCTTGATCAACCCTATCCAGTTACTCTATATCATATCCACAACAAGTCAAGTTGTAGCTTGACCAACTCTATCCAATTACTCTATATCATATCCACAACATGACAAGTCTTTCCATGGATGGACCCAAGGTTTAAATGACTTTTCAAATTCATAAGAGAGTATAGAGGGTGGGTTAATATGACCTATACACAAAGCATGGCACCCATTCAGGGTTGAGGTAGTAAGTATGCACACAATTCTTCCATTATAACAAATATAGTCCAAATACTTATATGTTGGATAATGAGGAAACAAAAGATATGGGAATGCACACTCAACATCATGTCACTTGTAAATGTATGTGCATAACGTAATCAACTCATTTGGTGTCACTACGTAATGAATGAATTTGTGGAAGTAGTTAATGAGACCCACATGAAGGAGTATGCATTTAATTATGGCTACTTTTTTTTAGCATTCAACATGTTCAATTAGGAGGCCTCACAAGAATGTGAGTTGCTTCAGTTGAACAAAAGACATGTAATTTATATAGTATGCATACCATGATGATAGTTGGAAGATACAAAGGCCCTTGAGTTTCATGATAGGGGATTCAACAAATGGTACAATAGAATGATATTTGTGACATGGTATCAGTTATGGTTCCCAAAATATAATATCAACCACTATTAGAGTTGGATAAAGTTTGAGGTAACGAGGGATAATAGCTATGTTAAAACAATCATAGAAGTAGGGGACCAGATAGAGGTGAACCCCCTACCATTTATTCTTAATGAGTAGCTCATCAAATTGGAGGTTGAGATCTGGTTTTGTGATGCCATTAGAATATGGATTGTCATGTGATGTAGATGATAGGTTGGATGCCAAGTTTTGAAGCTTCGATTAGAGGGTCAAAGGTACAAGCTTGCCAAAGCCCCAAGGATCCCTTGTGAGTGATGACTTGGTAAAGCTTTGAATTCCATAATTAGGTTTCTTGTTAGAGCCAAAAAGATGGGAAAAGAAAAACCAAGTTTCAACATCATGTATTCCCAACCTATGTTCAAAATGGAAGAAAAAGTAAACATCAAACCCTGATAAGGTGAGATCAATGCTTTGAAATTGAATCATATTTGGTTGAACAATTGTTTGTTCCGCATGCCTATTGCTCTCTTGTGTGCAAAAGTCCCATACCAAATCCACCAAATCCATACTCTAAAAGTTCCATGATGGCACCCATTTATAATTCGATATTGGTGGGTATTTTGTTACTATAATCATTGAAAATATAATATTATAGATTCACAAGATCTACTTCAACACACTGATCATTATAATGTAAACAAGTAAAAAAACATCATAAAAATTTAAATATTGTCGAAAAATTTAAATGTGAATACAATATATATATATATATATATATATATATATATATATAATGTTTTGCACTAAGTATATTGATGCTCTATGTATTTTTCATATTGCACTGAGAGTGCATTGGAAAGCGGCAGCCATGGAGAATGAGTTAAATCCTTTGGAGGCAAAGGGCACTCTCTATTGAATCCCTAAGCAACTCTTGCATTCAAAATTGATTTGTGATGAGTTAAATGCTGGATACTTTGCCATTGTCAAATGAAGAATGAAAAGTTTCAAAGAGCTTGCATTATTCAAGAGGGTTTCCTCAGGCTTCAAGTTTTAGTTTTTTATTGCAATTTTTAGCCTCAAGTTATATTTCTTATTTTTTTTTTTTTAAATTTGTTTTTTAAGTTTCAATTGATTTATTATACATGTCTATGGTATTATATTGTAATTGCTTAGGAGTCAATTTTAGTTGAATTTCAATTAGTTGTTTGTGTTGGTATACAACTTTCTAAAGTTTTTAAATTTTCTTTTATTAATTTAATTTTTTTAAATAAAAATATTTTTTATTTTATGAAAATTGAAATTTTTTATTTTTTTATTTTTTTTTAGTAAATAAAAAACATATCCTTGTATTATATCATCATGAGTGTACACCTGTGCATCGTTTGATAGCCACCTGTTCCACCACAGAAGGGAAACTAGAACAGGTGGCTCCAAGCGGTGTTATGCCTAAAATGACAGATGTTATGTTTTACAAAATTTACAAAAATTGAGCAAAAGATGAGAGTTTCAACTAAGACTTTGATCCCGTTAGCTAGCCTAAGGCAGACTACATTTAGAGCCGCCATTACTAAGATGCTAATACAACTGTAAAAAGGAGTAAACAGATAATCATTATTCATTCTAAAAATTGAAAATTGACAAGAACCAGAGTCAGTGGAGCGTCGCGTCAAGCCTTTGGGGAACCTGGGTGTCCCTAGGCGGTGTAGACTGGAACAAACTTTTGCTTGCAAGTGGGGCATTGTGATTTCTGTAGGGCGTCTGAGAAGGCCTCGAACAAGAGATCCAATCGTTGGTGGATTGTTCATTGTCCATGTGCTTGCTCTTCTTGCCACTGCCAAATGTCAAAGAGAATCTCCAAGTGTTCCGCTGCCAGATGGTAGATAATTGGGCTCTCCTCATTGCCTATCAGTTGCCAACTAGGGGGGATTTCCTCCTCCACTATGCAGCCTCCTTCCCACGAACGAGGATGAAAGTCTTGGGAGGTGGAGGGCCTTGGGTCTTCCATTGTCACCAGGCTCGAACCTGGTGGAGGAGCAGAGGTTGGCCTAGCATCGCTCAACTTCGAGCCAGGATGTCGAATTGAGGGTGGAGCCACTTCTTTGGCTGTCTTGTGGGTGTCCTGTGAGGGCTAGGGTGGTGGAGGAGAGTGCCCAGTGAGGAATGAGGTTTCCAATTTGGGAATACGAAGGGGAGTCTGAGCTTGGGTCTGAGACGGAGGAGAATGCTCAGTGGGGGACGAGGTCTCCATCTTGGGGATACGAAGGGAAGACTGAGCTTGAGTCTGGGGTAAGGGAGGCGAGTTCTCCTCTTTGGGCATGCGCAGAGTGGATTGTGTGTTTCTTGAAGGTTTGTGGGAGTGGTTGAAATGAGCAATCAAGGCTCCCTGAGAGGCAGTGAGCCGATTGTCTCGGGTGTAAGCGTTCTTGTTCTTGAAGGAACGCATGGGCTTGCCACGGTCCCGAGACATGATGAGAACCAAGGAGGGAGGGTGACTGTGGTCGGGAAAGATACAGAGGATGCATAGGAGGCAAGCAAAGAGGCCAAGATAGTCGAGAAACACTGCGCAGAGGAGGAAGCTTGCAAATGACGAGTGGAAGTGCGCGCCTTGGCCAGGAGCGTCGGTTATAACGTCACTAGGAGCCATGGAATCCATTGAAGGCTGACGGGACTGGTTCAATCTCCTAGTACCAATGGTCTAGCTGGAACACTCATCCGTGAGCTCCTCCAGGCGCACTGAATTAATCTCCCTTGTGGTGAACACCATGGGGAATTAATAGCGTCAGGGGTGGCAAATTGGGGTATTAAATCCCCTTGCCAATGATGTCTTCCACCTGTCTCCCTCCTTTTGCCAGATGTCACCCCATCTGGGTGAATTCTTTATTTTCTATTAGTTGAAGAGAGTGATGTGATTATTTTTATGTGGTTTTAATAGGTATTGTCAATTTCAATATTTAATTAAAAAAATAAAAATTAAAAAATCCTTCGGAATGCCACCTAGCCATCACTTTAATTTGTCATTTAATGTGAGCATTCTTGATGTGAGAGATATCATTATTTTAATCCCTTCATGATGTAAAAGATATCATTTTTTAATCTATTTATGTTCCATTAATTTATGTTTTAGTACTTCATTGATTTGATAGTACTTCTTACTTTAGCCTTGTCATTTAATGTGGTAATTCTTATTATTTATTCTTTAAAATTGTAAATTTTAATTGTATAGATAAATTTAGCTCTCTCAAAAATTTACATTGAAAAAGAAACTGCTCCCTTCCCCTTGATTTCAAGTGTATAGATAAATTTAGTTCTCTCAAAAATATATATTGAAAAAACAACTTTTCACTTCTCACTTTTGTTATGCAATATATTCCTCTTATTTGCATTTTCATTAACAAAATCAATTTTTACTCCATTTCCATCATTTTTACCACTTTAACCTCTAATTGTTTTTACAAAATAATGAGAAAAAGGTGGCCAACTAGCCATCGTGGTCTGTAAATTTCTTCAAACATTAAGATTTACAAATCACTAAGTTAACATTAAAACCATTAATTTTTTTTGAAAACCTAGTTATTCATGAATGTTCAAATAAAACAAATAAGTAAAAATAATAGTACGACACAGAGCAAAGCCATCATCTTGTTGTAGATGGAATCCGTCTACTACTTGTGTATTTTAAATATTTTTACCAAGTTCCATGAAATTTTATTATATATTAAAAATATCTCGAACCAATTAACATCACATCCTAACAACATTTAGACCTATGGACCAGGGACTTCTTACCAAAAGAAGAGCTTGACAATTAACATTTTGATCATTTTTCGACGATGTTACTCAGCTACAAATTTGGCAACTCGAATTTCGCTTGCATAGATGGATTAGGAAATTTTGAAAATAATTACAACATTCGTATAACTTAACACTTTAAAATTATAATGTTATTAAAAAATTGATTTTAAATATTTTAAATGAAAAAATTATATAACGTTGATCTCAAATCTAACAATATATTGCATTTATGTTACTTATGGGTAATATATATTTTCAATTGAAAGTAGCTCAAAAGTACACACGAAATTTAAATGTTACTTCAAAAATAACACATTTAGATATAAATAAATACTAATTATAAATTAAAAAAAAAACAATAAATTATTACAAGTTTTAAGTGTTTTATAATTGCTTTAACTATTGGTTTTGGATTACATACAACTACTATAATTGATTTAACTATTAGTTTTGAACTACATACAACTATTATATTAAAATATTAAAAGGCAGGTATAACCAGCTTTGTTGCTAACTTCCCTTGTTATGTTAAGCATTTGTAATTTCTAGCACTCATTCTTGTTCATCGCAGGTGAAAATTCATGAAAATATTGTGCATAATGCATGATTTTTCTTTTATCACTAAATGGATTGATTGAAATAATATTTACATGTGATACATGGAACTTGTATTGCAGATTTATGCATGAAGAAGAAATCAAGTTTTTGGCTTTGGAAAGTGCAAGAAGAAGAGTCAAGCATCAAACAAAACAAGCTTACCTTCAACATTCATGCTTTTTCAAAACTTGAAATTTTTAAATTGAACATCAAGCCTTTTTGATCCATTACAAATTAAAGGGAAGTGAACAAATAATTTTGATTATGAGTGCATGGTCGGGCATTGTTTTTTCATCTTGAACTTTGAGAACCTCCATGTTTATGTATTGCATTTTTTACTCGTGTTTGAAGTTTAAGGTTATACATTTTTGTTTATCACAATTTTTGGTGAAAACGCAACTTTTTATTGCTTAAAATCCATTTTTGAATGTATAAATGGATTCAACTTCTTGAAAAAACCCTTGGAGCACACGGATTGTGCAGATTTAAAAACTAAAATCTACAATTCAAACAATTCCTAGCCAAATTTCAAGCAAAAGTAATTGGAAAATATGACAAAAAATAAGCAAAAATGTAGAACCTTTTAAACTGTCTTAGAATTTCTAGCCATATACTTGTTCCTGGAAAAAATAAATTCATGAAAATTTTGAAGCCTGATTGTTTGTTTCTCCTTTCCATTTATTTTCTTAGTTTTAATGTTATTTGTTGAGATTGTATTTGAAAATTTGTATGCGAGGAGGAGTGTTGAATTTAAAGTTCTTCATGCATCGAAAGTTGAAAGGAGGAAAATAACAAGTTAAGGAAACAAACAATGCCCAAGCATGCAAACTTTGTTTGAAAACTTGAAATAGTTGAAATTTCCCAAACAAAAAATTGATTAAGCATTGTTATTTGAACATGGAAGAGTATGCTCTTGTGATTAAAATGAAGCTTATAATTCATTAGGCAAATTTCATTAACGAGGATACTTTGAGCTTACGAAGCAAGTTCCATTAAAGAAATCCCATTTTGTTTCTTAGCAGAAATCATCAAATGATCCTCATGATATGATACATGAACTCATGCTAAAACTTTTTATTGGTACAACATAACTACTTTATTTTATAATGGGTAATTATTATTATATTTGTCACTTATATGAATGTGACTTTATTACATTATTGAAGCCTTATATTATAACACTCCCTCCTATGGCTACACTACTAGCTATTAAAAACTTGATCAATAGCTAAACATTAAAGTAAACTTCTTAAATATCTTATGTTCCAAAATAATTCTCGGACCAAGTAGAGTTGTCTTCGAAAATAGTTCTTGGACCAAGTAGAGCTCCATCAAGCTACCTCATAACCCTTGTAAAGGTGTATCTCTCCAGTCGAATTATTGGATTCTACTTCTCCAAACTTCCAAATTATGAATCTCTTGAATTAATGGACAACCATCCATATTGAGCTACATCCACAATGCTACATCTAGTTATCTTGTGACTCTTGTAAGGGTATAATTCTCAATATTCACAAAAACAAAATCTCAAACTATATGTTCAACCATCAATATTGAGCTTTATCTACATTAGATCCATTCTTGTCTTTAAATTTTGGGCGCCTCAAAACA
>ML800671.1:242232-257710 GCA_009831015.1 Picea engelmannii
ATCTCCTCGTCCATCCCTTGCATGAAAAATTTTAAATCAAAATGTTGATGCTTCTCCCAGGATCAAAGGTTTGATATCTGAATTCTTCTCCCCTTCACCTTGGAAATACATTCAATATATAGGCTTGAGAGGAACAACCACCATGAGCTAAAGAGGGATATGGTTGAGGATTTCGCTCCTTAAGTTGGGATTATATCCTAAGATAGATCCATAGTATAGGAGTCGACCAAAACATCCTCATCCCAAGAGAGTTGGCCCTTAGGAAAAGGAGGAGAATCTCATATTTTCCTCTAACTAGAATAGATCCCCCCTTAGTGAGAGATAGAGCTCCATTGGCACCCCCTAAGCATGTCCAAAGGAGCATTGGAACCCCCTAAGCATGGGTAGGGGAGCACCACCCTTTTAAAATGCTAAAAAATGGTCGATTTTTCCAAGAAAAATGTGTGTTTTGACTGTGAAATGATAGGGCTTATTCTTCCAACATGAATTAGGGATTGTGACAAAAAAATTTCATGGTATCAAGGGGTTGCGACACTTATAAAAATGAATGCGACACTTGGTAAGGTGCATACGACATATGCAACAATGTATGCGACACTTAACAAGGTGCATACAACACTTTGTGACAATTGCGACACTTAGGGTGAGAAACTAAAGTGTGACATTTCGATGTGTAACAGATGCCCCCTAAAGTGTGAGGTCAGAAGAGAAACCGATGGCCAAAACACTTTACAAATTCTTTAATGCAAGGGTGCTAGAGTAGGAGAACCTGACAGAAGCTGCAAACAATCATCAGTCAATACACATATATGTTCCATTTCTAAGGTAGGTATACCTATGCTCGGAATATGAGATGACTCAAAGCTTGGTCACCGATCAATACACTATATATCCATGAGAATACTAACTAAGGATATGGCTACCAAAGATACAATGTGGATCCATACCTCCATGACATGAACTAATCGTAGCCACGAAAAATACACAGTGGAGCTACGAGAAGACAAAACATAGCCACAGATCAATACAATGTGGATCTATGTGACAATATATATATTATTAATATTGCCAACATGGTAATTTTACTGAAATATTTTACATGCTCAAATGATCTCCATCGCAGCCTGGGAAAATCACATAACAGAGTGAGCGCCTAACCGAGGGTCTTTTTCCTAATTCTGAAATGGTACGAATCTAGCCATGTGAATAGATGACTTGATGTCGAACATGGTAGAAACCACTTGATTACTGGTCATTGAGGTATATTGTTAACAAGTGCGAGGTAAATCACCAATGATGAAAATGACTCCCAAGGTACCTTTAGTACATTCCAACGAATGCGAATAAATGAGCTTAGGTAAAACATTTGTGGAATCATCAAATCATAGGTCAATGATGTAAACCTATTGTCGGAAGCGAGGAGCATGCCATTGAGACATGCATGTCCCAAGGTACTAATTGGTTTCTAAGTCTAATTCATGGATAATATGTTGAATTCGACAGGAAAAGAGTCATCGAAGGAGGGACATGATGTATCCCCCATCATCGAGATGAAACTGACACAAAAAAGTGATGTAAGATGGTGGGTAAAGTGAGTATGGACTAACACAGGAAACAAAAACTGGTAATATTGTAGATGGATGGTTTGAAGTGAAAATGTCATTGAACATGATGAGGCACGACAACTGACTTAACAACATTGATTCGACAAGTACCAAGAACATAACGTGACGACAAATAAGAACATTCTTCGACTAGAACAAAAAGTATAGCGACACATGGAATCGATATGACTCATAGACAAGCAGATTACCCAACTGTAAGATGAGACACAAACATGTGCCATGTTCAAGGGAAATAATAGCTTCCATAAAGGATTCCAAAAAACTTGACCCACTTCCTTCAATTTTTCCCCCATCATGATTGATGAGTACCTCTTTTTTTTTTAACGATCTTGAGGAGGATAAAATATGCTCAGTATATCTCATCCTTCAGATGAGTCCCTCGACATATGTTTAACAAACCTGAAGAAGTAGGGGTTTGGTCTTGTATGGGTCCTAGAGATTGGACTCACATAGGTTCTTTGATGCATAGTTTTACGAGCCCAAAGAAGGTAAAGTCGGTGGTTTTTCACGTTTAGAGAATCTAAAAAGAACTTAAAGATGACTCCATGGATGACTTTTTCATAAATTCAGTCTCTCAAGCTCGAAAAAAAGTGTAAAACAATGCGAGGGAGAACTCTTCTAGTCATGCTTAACTAGAGTATTCATTTTTTGTATTTATTCTCACGAGGCCAAAAAAGAGAAACTATCACTCGAAAGACACCCTTTCAAACATTTTAACGAGTGTGAAAGGAAGAAAGCTCACTCGACAATCTTTTGATGTTTAGGGAGTCTAAAAATAGCTTAAAGGAGACTCCAAAGAGTTCCTTTTTCATATAGCGTTAACGAGTCTGAAAAAGAGATAAAAGTATACTTGGTAACCTATTCTCATGTATCAATGAGCATGAGAAAGAAGAAATACAGAGCTCGGTAACCTATTCTCATGTATTTATGAGCAAGAGGAAGAACAAAGATTAAGCTCATTCTAGAAAAACAACTACATTACGATGGGAACGTCCCTCAAGCGAGGATAACTTCTAGCATTGTGTCTCTCTATAGGTATTTTACCCCCAGCTTGCATGATAGAAGTTAGTGGCGTCACTCCAAAATGATCTCCAGAGATTGGAGACCTACCCCCCAAGCATCGTTTCCTCTGACGACTCTTCTTCTTTCCTCATTTAGGCATCTGGTTACTAATAGGAACATTTTCACTAGACGGAGGAAAATAAGGTTCAAGTATTCGATCTAGAGTGAGACTTGATTCGAATGGAAGGGGTTTGTTTCATTTTTTAACGAGCTTGACAGAGATGATGAAATATGTTTGTAAGCATCTGTTTCATTTTTTAATGAGATTGACACGGGAAAAGAACTATGCTAATTACGACCAGGTACTACCAAAGGATCAAGTGATTCTAGGGATTGTTTCACCTGAGTCGAAATCATATTTAACATGGAAACATGCATGGTAGCAGGAGAAGGTAAAGGAAAAACCCCCATGAGCGAGGAATCCTTTTGGATAACTACTCCTACACTCTCAAGACTAGATTGTCCTAGAAAAGGGACATTTTTCATTGTAGCATTGTGGAGATCTGGAGTTATATAGCTAAGTTGGTCAACATAGATAATTTTTCCTTGATGGGGAAATCGTAAAATATGAAACATCGAAGATGTGACAACATTAATCGCATAGAAACAACTATGACCAAGTAACAAATTTTAATCCAGTGACCCGTAAACCACTTCGATATCTACTGAAATGGTTTTACCATTTAATGTCACAGAGAAAGATTGCAAGAGTCCATGAGTTTGGAAACCACTTCGATCAAACACTTTTAGGGTGGTAAGAGATGAGGTGAGTTTAGGAGAACAAATTGTTAGAATATAGAAGATGGTGTGCTCGTTTTACCATTGACGATACCCTCGTCACCCAACCATAGGCCGAAGCCACCCTCCGAGCACCTTAACCTTGACTGATAATTTCTCCGGAAGCAAACCCTAGGCTAGATAGCCAAACAAAGGGTAGCGCACCTTTCCCCAAGGATAGTGCATCACAAAAAGCTAATCAGATAGTCCAAACCCTAGCCAAGAGATAGTCCAATCCAACACCCAAACTGCTAGCTACAACATCTACACATGCAACTCTCCTCCACACGTGCGCACCAATCTGGGAACTGCAGTGCGAACCAAACTGGGAACTGCAATTTTGAGATGCTGTCAAATGAGAACTGGCGCCCTGTATTTATACTGGTTCTGCCAGATTTGTTGGGGCCGACTTCTCCTTCTGGATATGTGTATGTTGAATATATTATTATTATTTATGGCCGACTTCTTCTCTTGGAGGCTAATAACCTAATATAAATTATTTTCTTGAGCCGACAAGACTTCTAGGGTTATTAGCCAACTCATTAGGGTTTTCTCTTGCTTTCCGGAGTCTTCTATTCTCATCAGGTTCACACGTGGAGGTAAATACCTCCCGCAGCTACCATAATATTAACACTCCCTCCTAGCTAGGGAGGTATTTCAGTTAATGGTCTTGAGCACAAAAACATACCATTTACCCGGTAGCATCGATATAGTCATCTAGACTATATCATAAGCATCACCATCACCATCAGCTGCATCATCTCTCGAAACCATACTTCATCTGAGTAATTAGACATGATGTTGGATAAGTCACTCACACCATAGAGTGATACAAGAGCCACTCTTATAATCTAGAGGAGTAAATTATCTGAACCAATTTCCGTCTAGAAAATCTCTGTTCATTATTCGTCTGGATGGTGATTATTTCCAATAAACTATTGATAGTCTTCAAGGCAGTTAGAACAAAAATAGAACACAATTGTGTCTATCCATAGTAGTACATAACTACAATCTGGTGGTTCACTACCACACCAAGTAACACACAAGTACTTGATCAACAATGTATAGTCACGAACAGTGGAACATATCCACCACAATAGTCTTCATCTACTATCATACAGTCTTCATAACAAACATCTGATAGAAACCTGCATAGAAACAATGTTATGACATATACTGAATTATTTGGGCCAATATTTCACTCACATCCGTGAGCTCTGAAATAATATATGCCTCACAAATAGTGGAACATATCCACCATAGTAGTCTATATCTATTGTCTTCATAACAAACATCTGATAGCAACCTGCACAGAAACAATGTTATGATATAAACTGATTTGTCTGGGCCAATATTTCACTCACATCTGTGAGCTATGAAAGAATATATGCCTCAAAATAGTGGAACATATCCACCACAGTAGTATATCTCTACTGTCTGGAGACAGGTAGTCTCCATAACAATCATCTGATGCCATCCTACACAAAGAATATTGTTAAAAATAAACTGAATCATCTGGGCCAATCTTTCACTCACGTTTGTGAGATTTGAAAGAATATCTTCCCTCATCAGCAATGGGCTATCTGCCCTATTCTTCTCAAACAAGGAAGAAGAATTGTTTCTGATTTCTGAGCATGGACCATTCCTCACCCTGGGCCATTCTTCATACACTAATCAATGTGCACCCTGGATAGAATGTATAAACCCTAAGGAATGTTTGAATCTGGACCATTCCTCACCCTGGGCCATTCCTCCTACACTAATCAAAGTGCACCCTGGAGAGAATGTATAAACCCTAAGGAATGTCTGTCCTAGACCATTCCCCACCCTGGGCCATTCCTCCTACACTAATCAAAGTGCACCCTGGAGAGAATGTATAAACCCTAAGGAATGACTGTCTGGACCATTTCCTCCGTTAACCACAAGAGGAAAAGACTGTCCTGCATCAACCTCCAAAACAGACCATTCCTCACGTTAACCACAATGAGAAATCGATGTTTGGTGAGGCGGGCCAGTCTTCTTGAGTAACCCTCAAGAAGAGAGACTTCCCTAGACCACTCCCCATGTTAACCACAATGGGAAGTCATTGTTTATGATACATCAACAATCAGAATACTTCCCATGTTAACCACAATGGAAAGTGACTATCCGTCAGAAGTCTCAATCCACTTTCCGAACAGGAAAGCATCTGTCCAAAATGGACTATTTTTCAAATTTAAAGATGAATGTCTTCAATAATGTTTTCAATGATCCCTCCTAACTTGGAGAGTCATTTATTCCTTTTCCAATAAGAAGGAAGTTGTTTCCACGATCTCTAGCTTGAGCACGCAAACTCTTTCATCTTGGATAGAAGTTTTACCAAAATGTCTGCTTATCTGCTCATCTATGGAGATATGTATTGGAGAATCATTTTCTCCTTTATGGACTTCATCATGGATAATGTAATGCTTGATTTCAAATGTACTTTAGTTTGGAACACTATGAAGGCTTCAGGTAGATCTGAACAATAGAGTATATCATAGTTGGAAAGCTGGAACATATCTATGTGGCACTTCTTCTGTCATCATGAGATCTGATATACTGAGTAGTCGTCTTGATGTTTATAGGAAATATTCACCACACTTCTGTTGTGCACTGGAGGTTCTTCACCAAGTTATCTTCTTCTTATCTTCATACAGGAGTCTCTTTCTGGTATGCCTCAAAGTCTTGAGATTGCTCTTCATACGCTCTTTATTCAATTTCTCCGGAGAACATTCTTTGCATTCATCTAATGTAGAACTCCAACTCATGGATGTTGTGGATGATATAATGACTTCTGTAGAGATAAGTCTGGTTTACTGGAATAAGTAATCATCATAGTCTTCTCCCTCCATATGGGAGAACCACTGGTTATAGATCTCGCAATGCTTTCATTCATAAGTCTTCCATACATTGTTCTTCATCACAACTTTCAGTTCTTCTGCTTGATTGCTTTTAGTGAGTTCATATCAGGATGGTAATCTTGTGATTCTTGATTCAATGACTGGTTGTTTTGGTTCCTCTTTCTTTCTTGGAATCCTCATGTTTTTCTTTAGCTCTTGGGCCCATGGAGTTTCTTATAGATTACATGCCCTAGAGATTCCACTTCTTCTTTTCATCATAGGATCACGGATCTGGATGGACAACCAGGAATACTTTAAGGCCTCTCTTCAAAGAGGTCTTCTTATGTGGTTGAACTGAACACGTATTGTCTTTCATGGCTGCTACCATGGATATATATATTTCATCATTTTCAATGGATCATAGGATTAGCTCCCTCCTAACCCTTGCTTCATATAAGAGTGCATATAATCGGCTCCCTCTGTCTAACAGAGTCCACGCTTCCATCTGCGTCCTTATTGTCTTCTGCAATATATAATTGGCTCTCTTGTCTAACAAAGTCCACACTTTCGTCTTGTTATCTTCTACAAAACGTCATAAGTCTTTTTCCAATTTCCTCTCAATTGCTGACTTCTTTCTGTCTTTGCTTCTTCTAAGTCTCTTCAAGATTGATTCTGATTTCGGCTTATCTTGTAATAGATGTATTTCATCTTTTCTTGTATAGTAATCCTTATTTTGTTGTTCTTCCATGGATATAGTTCTTCTTGGAACATTTTATCTTTCTAAGAGATAGATATACAATATATGTACATAGACGATGCAAACAAGATATGTACAAGAAATAAGAAGAGTGTTGTTACCTTTTTAGAAGAAGAAGTCTCTTCCATCCTGCTTAGTCTTCTTTGTAGGTTCCTTTTCTTCGGCAATCGATGCTTCGTGTTTCTCTTTCCTTTTCTTTATCTCGGGACACTGATTCTTTTAGTGACCGTACTTTGACAGTTGAAGCATTGTACTTTTGAATGTCTTTCTCTTGATTTGGCTTCCTCCTTGAACCAAACTTTCTTTTGTTCCTGAAGTTCTTGAATCTTGTTGTGAAGGCTTGATCATCGTATTTCTTCCGGGGTTTCTCTTTTGCATTGATCCTTGATTCTTCTTGAGCACAGCAAGTCCAAAGTTCTTCAAATGTTAGATACTCCTTCCTTGTGTTCATGCTTGCGAAAAATGCATCCCACGTCTTGGGAAGACCATTGAGTACTATGTTCACCAATTCCTTTTATGAAGTGATCTCTTCAATAGCTTGTAGTTGATCTCTTAACTGGGATATTCTTACAAAGTATGATGTTATGCTGTCATCCTCATTCATCGTCATGTCACGGAGCTCATTCTTCAGACTCATAACTTGTCTGATGTTTCTGACTGAGAAGAGATTTGTTAGGGCATCATACATCTTCTTCAATGAGTCAATATGGGAGATGTAGGGTATCAAGTGGTATTTTATGGAATCCACTATGATACGCATGGCATTGATGTCAACATCTTTGAACTTCTCCATAGCTGCAACATTCTGCGGTTCCTTCTCTTCTCCTTCTTCAAACTCTGGCTTCACGATCTTTCCTTTCACGATATCCAGTACTTTATTCTTGGCAAGGATGAGGTCAATCCTTGTATTCCATGCTCTGAAGTTAGAGGCTCCATCTAACTTGTTCTCAGACTTCATAGAGTTCGTCATGGCTGCTTAACTTGGTCAAACCCTAGATTTGACCAGAAATCCAAACTTCACATCTTGGCCTTTTGAGAGTGCCAGGAGATGTGCTAGGCTAGGGCACACTGATATGTCTAAAGATTAGGTCAATCCATTCACTTAAGGTGCCTCAACAAGAGGACTAGGGTTTCTGCAACTGCTCCTACTAGTAACCCTAGCGGCAGTGTCCTGGAAGTTGCTTCTGTTAGTAACCCTAGCGCCAGTTACTCAGAGAGCTCAATATCCTAGCGGCTATGTTTCCTTCCAGTGTTTAGACTAAATGAAGGAGTTGTGGGCCCATAACCTGTTAGAATATAGAAGATGGTGTGCTTGTTTTACCATTGACGATACCCTCATCACCCAACCATAGGCCAAAGCCAGCCTCCGAGCACCTTAACCTTGACTGAGAATTTCTCCAGAAGAAAACCCTAGGCTAGATAGCCAAACAAAGGGTAGCGCACCTTTCCCTGAGGATAGCGCATCACAAAAAGATGATTAGATAGTCCAAACCCTAGCCAAGAGATAGTCCAAACCCTAGCCAAGAGATAGTCCAAGCCAACACCCAAACTGCTAGCTGCAACAACTTCACCTGCAACTCTCCTCCACACATGTGCACCAATCTGGGAACTACAGTGCGCACCAAACTGGGAACTACAATTCTGAGATGCTGTCAAATTTGAACTGGTGCCCTGTATTTATACTGGTTCTGCCAGATTTGCTGGGGCCGACTTCTCCTTCTGGATATGTGTCTATTTAGTATATTATTATTATTTATGGCCGACTTCTTCTCTTGGAGGCTAATAACCTAATATAAATTATTTTCTTGAGCCGACAAGACATCTAGGGTTATTAGCCAACTCATTAGGGTTTTCTCTTGCTTTCCAGAGTCTTCTACTCTCGTCAGGTTCACACGTGGAGGTAAATACCTCCCGCATCTACCATAATATTAACACCAGTATCTCTCCAACAAGGAAAAGACACGACATAGGTGGAGGCTCCCTCATCCAAAACAATGTGATGGATGTTCTTTCCACGAACCAAAATTTGAATTTGGAATGTGAGGTGGTGTGAGATCCTCTCCTTAAAATAATCCATATTAAACGTAATCATATTTGACTCCTCTGGATCCATAGCTCCAATGGATGACAAGAGGGTTCTACGTTGACTTGGATAGTGTTGTATAACTTTGAGGGATGACATAACACAAGGCTCATGTGCCAAATCCTCAACAATGTTGTAGTTTTGGGCAACATAAGCATTTGGATTAAATGTCACTTTTCGAATAACGCTCTTGGGTAGGCGCAACACTACATCAAACATTGGCTTCTCAATATGAAGAGGAGTGGATGTGGAGGGTTGATCGAAAACTTTTCCATTATCCTGATCACCTGGAGGAGCATCATAATTATTTTTTCAAGTCGTTACATTAACCGCCTTAAACATGTACACCTCAGAGGCACTTGATGAAGCATCCCCATGGTGGGAATGACCTGTGTTTCCCCCTTGTGGAGGGGCAAGATTTTGTGAAACCAAATGTTGTTGTTGAACCGGTTGGGAGGTACCCTTCAGAAATTTAGCGACTTCCTCAAGATGAGGGAAATCTTTCATGTAGTGGTCTTCCTCATAAATCATGCAAGGAAACTTAGCCTTCTTATTCGATTGAGTATCAATAGTCTTTGTAGTATCCTGCTGGTTAGAATATCTCTAGGATTTACCCTTGTTTTTCTTCTTACCTATTGGTTGTTGAGATGAAGTGGATTGGACCACATTCACCTTGAAGGTTTGAGAAAGAGTGGAAATAGTTTTGGTGTTTGAAACATAACTTGGTTCTGGAGAAGGTCTTGTTGGATCGTTCGATGAATGAGGAGCACTAGGGATCAGATCGTAAAGTGTGTCGGACTGGGAATATACCAAGTCCAAATATTGAGCATGAATGATAGCATGCTCCTCAGTAACAACATTTCCCATAGCAACATCACGGGCGATGGGAGGTAAGAAAAACTTTGTAAGCCAATCCGCGAGGAGTTGGTCCGAAATTGGATCTTTAATCAATCATCTATGTCATTTCCACTCATGAATATGATCGTATATGTGGGTGGAAGAGGATTGTCAGAGTGAGGTCAAAATATATGTATTGGTCTCGTACTATATAGGAAACTGAAAATGCGTCAGAAAAGCCATGTAAAGATAATTAAATTCGAGAAAGGAGTTACACAACAACTCAATATAGAATTTTGTTGCTACACCTGTAAGTGTTCTCTGAAAAAGTATCAGACGAATGGAATCGTCCATCAAAGAGTTGGAATAACACCATAAATGGAAATTCATAACATGATTTTTAGGATCTTCCCTAAGTTTTTCGTCAAATTTTGGGATGTCGGACGGTAATTTGGCATGGATGGTGGGCCAAAACAGAGCCTATTGAATGGGATCATTTGTTAAATGCAACAGATCTGGCAGATCCAATGTAGCCAAGAATGGAAGTTGTCAGTTAGCGTGCGGATACTGGTAATAAACATATGTCATGGGAACACCAATAGGACCATATCCAGGTTGCGGCAATATGGAAAAACTAGATGGTCCTCCAATATATGGTGGTTGCCCAAGTTGTCAACCCATGTAAGGTGGTTGTCCTGGTTTTCCATGATTGAATAGATGGACTTCCTACATACTGTGATTGACCTATTGGTCCCCCCATTTATAGTGGTTGAAGGGACTATTGTTTTGGAATCATGGGGTTTACAGATTGATAAGGAAAAGTTTCTTGTTGAGGAATGCCCGTCGAATTGGGTTGACCCCACAAAGGGTTAGCAACTCCTGGAAATGGTTGTCCAAGATACAGGCCAGTGGCAGTAGGGATAGAAAGACTTGCAGGAGTGGCTATTCCCCATTTTTTTTTATATTGCAACAACATAGGTTCCCCCCCAGTAAAAATTTTCCCTATAGATAAAGGTTTCCCCCCAACTAAAGGTTGGCCTCCCATTGAATATTGACCTCCAATGTAGGGCGTACTAATCTGTAATGTATGAAATGGAGGTTGAGTAGCTTGTGTAACCATGGTTGTGTGAATGACTTGACTGTCGGCCATCTGACTGATGGGATGACCAAGTAAATCACTTGGTGTGTGCATGTGTGGAAAGAGTGAAGCGAGAATATTAATTGACCCATGTGCGAAAGGCGATGTATGTGCAAGTGGTTGAGTCAAGGTTACCTGGGTCACCAATGTTTCTAGTAAAGAAGAAGCACCAACAATAGAAACTGCAGGACTTGTGGAAAGAAATAAGTTCCCAAGTCCTTCATAAAAACTAAAAGATGATGGGTTCATGCTAAAAGATTGTGTAGTGGTTGAACCGGGCGATAAATTGTAAGTATAATAGGCATCAAAATATTTTGTGGATGGTATATTAGTGAGTGGTAGGCCAAGTGGATCAATAAAAAGAGGATTCACATAAGATGCAAGGCTTTATATGAAGGTCGTGACCGACTCTTCTACGTGATGGCCACTTCTAGGAGATACACTCCTAGTCTCAGAAATTTGATCTTTGATCATTCCTTCGTAAGAAACATTGTGTTGAGGTTCTTGAACGTCAGGTTCCATACCTTGTATACTGTGAAATCTTCGATCCTAAGGTCGACTACAAAATTCAAAGAAAAACACTCCTATGAAAACTAAAATAAATCAACCAAGCAACAACAGGCTCAAGGATCTTCCGAAGACCGGATTTCAAGCTGCCAGCGAAGAAATGAGAAGTAGTTTCACTAAACTCCATGTAACAACCCTTCTCGGTGCAAGAAACCCTCTCTTTCACGGGATCACCCTCCAAGGGTACTGAGAGTGTGATATGACGTCTACCCCAGGTACCATGGGAATCCCCCCACAGTCATCTATATAGATACCTAGGAAAGGTCACTAAGTTTACCATGTCACAGTCGGCCTCCAAGTGGGTACAATTGACAGTTAGGAATGAACGTATGAGCATGATATCAAAGTCTAAAATTCTTCCAGAGAACTGAGGACAAGTGGACTAGTAGACTCCAGAGGACCTCAAATGGATTCAGAGTTCACGAAGTACTGAGACCAAATGAGTTAGTGACACTTCAGTAAGAACCCCATGTATACGCTCTTTCCACTACGATTGGTCAAGCTTTGGAGGGGTATTCTTCATTTCTCTTCTGCACGTGACCTCATTTTTAGCCCCTGTGTGAGAGGGGGTTCCCGTCTATGCTTATACGAAAGTTGGATTTGTTCACTCTTTAGTGCTCTATAGTATGTTTAGCAATCTTGGACAATTTACTCACTTTTCCTAGTCCAAAGACCCTAATCCTGTGCTATTGTTGGTGTGCTAAAATAAAAAATGTTCTTGTTGATTTTATTAGCACATGGTTTATTTTAATGGATTTTACTCAATAGGTTCACGGAGATGAAATTGATGATATGTGAGACTTGATTCCAACATAATGCAAAATAATGAGATGCAATTTGTTCTTTTCGATGAATTCTATGTATGGGAAGGAGAAGAGTTCTATTCTTCTTAACACAAGAAATAAAAATGCAACTTTCAATTTATGGGATCAAGATGATGCCAAAATAAGAAGCATTTTTTTTCCGAAAATCGAAATGCATATGCAAAACTAGTTCTTTTTCCAAACATGCGCCAAAACTAATTTCCTAAAGAATGCAAAATTTTATTTGTTCTATTATGTATGCAAGGAGATATGCAAACGTTTATGCTTCTTAACTTTCAAATGGAATGAAAGATATTTATTTCCAACACAAAGAAATACGAGGCAAATAAAAATCAAACAAAGCGCATTCAAAACGATGAGAACTGAAATAAAATTAGTGTGAGATATCTCATTCAATCAATGAATCAAATATGAAAAGGAGAAATAAGACAAACACTCATAAAAATCCTCAAAACATGAGCAGGAAGAAATAACATTCAAGATTGGGTTGCAGAAAACAAGAGAGTCCTAATCATCCAGAAAAGTGAGATGTTTCAAAAAAGACAAAAAGGCTCAAAACCAAACAACCTTTGCAAACCCTAGTTGAGTAAAAATTCTAAACAATCAAGCAATATGAAATCTTTGCGAGATGAAGATCGGATAACTCAAAGGCAGGATGAACCAAGGGATCTTGTTAACCCAAGGGGACCACAACCAGGAGATATTTTCAAACTTAAGGAAGGAAATGATATGAGTAACTACTATCAAATTCTCAAGTAAAAAAATTCAATGACAAATCAAGAGACTCTGGGAAAAAAACTCTCAAAAGAAGACTCAGAAAAGCAGGGCAGAAATAGGCAAAAACACCTAAAAGAGGAGACTAGTGCCCCTGTTACCAAAGGAACAGGGCGCTGTCACTCCCACTAGGAGGATTAGAGGGAGTGTTTGTCAAGCTAATGGAACCCCTTAAGACGGTTAGGGGGAGTGCCAGTCATCCATTGGTGCCCTGGTGTGAACTACAGAGGAGTGTCAGTTTCTGAAAAGCTCAAAATTGGATTCCACAAGCTCATACTCAACAGAGACTCAATAAATGAATTTGTAAACTCTTCAATGAGGAAGAGGGAAGGGTAAATAACTCATAATAAAGCATCAAACAAGCAAGATATAATCACAATCAAGGATCTAAGATGAAACAAAGGAAAGATTAGTCAAAGTCCTTCCCCAGTGGAGTCGTCATTTTTCTGTTGTGAGAAATATTACCCTGTAGATAAGCTAAGCTCCCCTTTGGACCAAGACCCCTATATTTGGCCCAAATACATAAGTTAACAAGTGGTTATTACTTTCCCTATATATCTAACTCAATCAATCAAGAAAGAGAGAAGAAGAATGTGGCATACCTTATTGTAATGTATGTCCTTGATCCTCCAATCCCTAGGCTTGATATCCAAGCTCCTCAACGCAACTGAAGTCCTGCAAAGAGTAGAAAAGGAACTCTTCCTCCTACTCTATATGATTAGAAAAATCATATCTATCTACGAAGAATGAAATGAAAACAGACAAGAAAATGTAGATGTAGAAAACATGAACTTGAAGGGAATAGGCCAAGTTTATATTAATTGGAAAGACAAGTTACAAGCACTTACAAAGCATGTATGATGATGAAGTACATTTTCCAAGCTCTCCTCATTCAGCCCTTGCATTAAAAATTTTAAATCAAAATGTTGATGCTTCTCCCAGGATCAAAGGTTTGATATATGAATTCTTCTCCCCTTCACCTTGGAAATACCTTCAATATATAGGCTTGAGAGGCAAAACCACCATGAGATAAAGAGGGAGATGGTTGAGGATATGGATCCTTAAGTTGGTATTATATCCTAATATAGAGCCATAGTATAGGAGTCGACCACAACAACCTCATCACAAGAGAGTTGGCCCTTAGGAAAAGGAGAAGGATCCCATATTTTCCTCTAACTAGAATGATGCCCCCCTTTAGTGAGATATAGAGTGACATTGGCACCCCAACCCTAAGCATGGCTAGAGGAGCACTTTCACCCCCTAAGCATCGGTAGGGGATTGCCACCTTTATAAAATTCTAAAAAATGGTTGATTTTTTCAAGAAAAATGTGTGTTTTATCTATCAAATGAGAGGGCTTCTTCTTCCAACATGAATTAGGGATTGTGAAAAATGTTTTTCATGGCGTCAAGGGGTTGCGACACTTAGAAAAATGAATGCAACACTTGGTACGATGCATGTGACACTTGGGACAGTGCATGCGACACTTAACAAGGTGCATACGTCACTTTGCGACACTTGCGACACTTAGGGTGTGGAACTCAAGTGTGACATTTGATGTGTAATAATATGCCTTTCAATAAATTAAAAATATTTCACTTGCCTTTAAGTATACGCACAACTTGATGCATTTCATCATGCTCCTTTGACAATGGTTCTTGTATCTAGCAGTGGCTCAATTATTCCTTGATAGTGGTGGATAATCCTCTTCCCTGGTAGTTGTTGAACTCATGGGAGGATGCATTTATCTTACATATTCCTCCTCTCTTCCTTGGAAACAGTTAACGTATGCATTCTTTTTCAAGATTCGCAGTCGACTTGACAATTTATTTGTGTATGGAAGGTTTTATAAACTACTTTTAAAATATGTTTTCTTCCTTCTATGGCTTCTCTAAAAACCTTAATAATAAATAAATCACTCATTAAAAACAAGACTCGGGGCCTTCCTAATTTAGACTCAAGGGACTCATGTAAAATATATGTTTTTATTACAATAAAGTCATTTGATTCAATGTGATTAATCCCCTTTTATTTCAATGGCTAAGTAGTTGTGCAACCAATCTAACCTAATTTCCTTATTTTATAATGTATAGTTATTATTATATTAGTCACTTATTTGAACATGACTTTATTACATTATTGAAGCCTTATACTCTAATAAGGGGTATTATGCAA
>ML800671.1:266280-294720 GCA_009831015.1 Picea engelmannii
CATTCGGTGGTTTGCAATTTTATCATGAAATTCTTTAGAATCCTCCCCTTCTTGCATGATCCAAATAGGATCATTTTGATTTTCCTGATCGGTATGTGTTTCTGCAAATTCATCTAATGATTCTAGAAACTTTCGAAGCTGCTCATCGTCTTCAAAAACTTGCCAATGTTGTATATTATTTGGTATTGAAGGGCGATGTCTCATTTGTATATGATATTTTAAATTAAAAGTAGTCAGGAGTGTAAAAGTTGATGCAGCTTTGGCTAAAGCATCAGCTTGTTGATTCTCGGATCTTGGGACGGAATGAAAATTCACAGAAGTGAAGAAGTTCTCAATTAAATCCCAGACACAATTCCTATAAGACCGTAATCTAGGATGCTTAGCCTAATATTGACGATTCACTTGTTTTATAATTAACTCTGTGTCACCAAATACTTCGAGTTTCTTAATTTTCATCTTTCTAGCAGCTTCTAGTCCTAGCATTAAAGCTTCATATTCACATACATTATTTGTACAATCTATATACCACTAGAGCATATATGAAAAATGAATAACAAATTGATCATTAGGAGTGATAAGAAGTGCTCCTGCCCCAGCTCCAAGATAGGAGGAAGCACCATCAAAATACATTTTCCATACACCAGTACTATATACATTTTTTTTTTTTTTTTTTCAATTTTTTCTTCTATACATTTATCATCTACATCTACTTCAAAATCATCATCTAAAGATAATATACAATTCCCTAAGTCTTGGTCGGCAATATAAACTGGATAATTGTTAGGGTTTTTTCGGGTCACCTACAGTAAATGCTAACCTAGTCTCTCTATAAACACGAGTGAATTGACCTCCGAAAACTGGAATTGTAGCATAGGTCATATCTAGTTGGAGAGAACCTCCAAGCTTAGCACCCCATGATCTAGATAATAGCATACCATATTTTGGGTGAATGTCAGTGACTACTACATCCATAAGAATAGTTTTAGCATGTATTTGAGCCAAACCTACCACTAGGTCTTTAATCATACCTATGCATTTTACTTTCCTCGAATCGAAAGAATATAAATCACCATAGGGTCTTGTGATTTCCAGACCAAGATTTTCCATTATTGCCTTTGGCATAACATTGTGGGAAGCACCGGAATCCAACATACAGTTATGGAGAAGGTGATCAAACATGGTTAATGTAATATAAAAAGGATCCACTGTGTCTCTAGCACCTTCGACGTGTGGACCGAAGACTAAGATAGGTTTGTCATCCTCTAAGTTAATAGCGTCAGCCTGGCTTTCATCTTCGGAAAAATTAATCATTTTGGCGATTTGTTTTCTGTATACAGGATTTTTGGCTAACTCAACAAGGGGAATAGGAATTTTGATTTTATTTATTTCGTTTTCTAAATTAAAGTTTCCTAGAGTCTTGTCATTTTCGATGTTCGGGGCTTCCATACCTTTCTTCTCGGTTTTACGTTGAGATGTAACCTTGTTTTCCTTTATAGGAGCTTGTGTCTTCACAGGGAGTGTTTCTACTGGTTCTGACTGTACAGGTTGTGTATCGACTGTGTTTCTTTTTGCAGACTGTTTATTTGCAACTTTTGGAGTTACCTCATCGGTTTCGTTTCTTGGCAAATTATTTTTTGTCGGAACATTTGGGAGATTTTTATTTCTTGTTCTCAAATTATATTTTCCCTGTAATTCAGCAATAATATCATCTGCAATATTTTGATATGTGATATCATCAGTCATATTATTACTAAACTGTTCTTCCGATGTTCTTTCTTTATTTAAAGATGCTTTGTAATCCTGTCTAGATAAATAAGGGGATTTATTATCATCGCCAAGGTTACTAATATCTTCATCAATTTCTTCAAAATCTCCTAAATCTTCCTCTCCGATGTAGTTTTCATTTTTAAAAGGTGTTTGAATTTTTTGATCTTCATTTTTAATTATTTTCTGTGGTCCCTGAGGTTCAGGATTTCTTCAAAAATCTTTTCTGGGGGAGTTATCTCTTTTTTATTTCTCTAGTTCCATTTTCGAGATCTTGTTTGAAAGTTCTCGAATGACCCTAGCCATCTCTTCCATTCTATCTCCAGAGGATTTACCTGACCCTGAAGGTCCACCTTGCTCTTTAAATTTTTTATTTTCTTTGTTTCTAGTTTCAGTCTTTGCTTTAAGCTTCCCTGATGCCATCATATTGGATTCGATTTCAACTGCATCATCCTGCATTTTAGAGAGATCTATTGATCTCCTTTCTCTCAATAGTAAAGCAAAGTCAGGATCAAAAGCGCCAGCAAAAGTCACTTTTGTTGCAGGTTATGAAGGTTTAACTTCAACTGGAATCTTATTGTACAATTTATTGAACCTCTGTGTGAATTCTAAAACTGATTCAGAGTTTTTCTTCCTGAGGGCTCTAAATTCAGTCAAGTAGTAGAGGTGATCTTTCCTCTCTCCCCATTGTCTAATAAATGCACTTTCAAGTTCTTCATAGGATCTCAAAGATCCAGCTGCTAGGGATCGGAACCAGGTCCTCACCTGTCCCTCGAAGGTTTGAACAAGGAGCCTAGAATAAGCATCTTCATGTTCTATTCCAAGTATGTCAGCAAATTGATCAAAAAAGTTTATATGTTCTTGGGCAGTCAAATCACCTTCCCCTGTAAATTTCGGAAGGCTTTTCATATAGTTCTCAGGAAGATCATGAAGAGGAACAGGAAGAACAAGGGGAGCGTATCTTGCAGCCACTTTAGCGAAAATCCCAAGAAGCAGTACTTGACCACCTCCAGCTCCAGCACCTCCTTGTGCAGCCATGGTTAGATTTGGGACTGAAGTTTGGACAATGTGAGGAGAAGATTCTGGGAAATCTAGAGAAGAAACTTCAGGAAATGAGAAAGTATCAAATGAAGGGGGAAGTGAAAGTGATCTTTCAAGAGTTTCCGATGAGTTTGATTGTGTAAAATTAGGTTGATCTATAGTATATGTGGATAAAAAGATTTGTTTAAGTGATTTTCGTGATTTTAAAATTTTTTCCGGATCGGAGACTGGCGAGGTCTGTTTACTATCCGGGTTTTTTCTAGTGTTCTTGCGGCTACTAGCCAGTTTATTTAGTGTGGAGTCGCCAAGTGAAAAATATTTTAGCCTTAGAAGGTTTTCTGTTCTTGTTCACTATCAACAACAGAAAATGTCAATGTCGTTCTTCCCAGGGAAAAGATTCGTTTCTACGTTCCCCGACAACGGCGCCAAAAAGATGTTGTTCCCGAGTTTATGTTTTAAGGCTATAAAACATACCGTCAAGGCATCCGTAAATGATTTTAAAGGAATGATTTAGAAATAGTAATTTAAAAGAAGGTTAAGGCAAAATCAGTTTCTCAACTGTCTTTGTCTTGCTTCTTGTTGTTCTTGGATGTTAATGTCACGTTCAATAGCAGCCCATGATCGTTCTAGTTCTACCCGGTTGGTTGTTGTCTATAAAATGGTGTTAAATAGGTTTAAAGCGATGCTAGTTTGATCTCGGAGTCCGGGTTCAATGTTGGGTTGTCTAACACTTGGAACAGTCATGGAGGATAAATCTTTATTTATTTATAAAAAGGTTTTAATCAATTTGTTACTTCAGATTTCCAGAGATGAGATCAAGGAAAACAATTTTAAAACCTAAAACAACAATGTAAACACATTCAAGGTTGTTTCCTGGTTTTGTAACAATTTCAAGAAATTGTAAACAACAAATAAACGCTACAGAGAAATACAAGGCTTTAATCAAGAAAGAATCTTATATTTCAATAGACAATAATGAAAGAAAATACGAGGTTTCTAACAAGGGTTAAGTATTAAGGAACAAAAGCTTCACAGGTCTTGAAATTACTAAAAGCAATTTCAGAGGAAAAACTGTAAATCATTTGACATCCAAACCAATCTGAAATATAAATCACTAATGTATATAGCTTCAAATTGATTTACTTGTTGGATATAACATTAAAAGGAAAAATTCAACAGAGTATGATAAACAAGGAGAAGACACATAGTTACAAAGTTGCAAGATCCAGAATCTCGTTTGCGATTTATATTATGATGTATTTCAAAACTGATATTACAAAATGGCTATCTCCAAAATTTCCGAAGCCCTTTCTCAACCTCTAGAAACTATATTTATACAATTTCTTCAAAGTTTCTCGTTGGTCATTAACCAACTTCCTAATACTACGGTTACATAAAAATAATGTCAACCGTTTACAATTTCTTTTAAATTTCTAATACTAAAAACATTTAAAAAAGGTTTCAAGCTTGCGTTGACGGACTTTCTTTTTCTGCATCAACACACTGAACACATTTTCCCAAAAAATTTACTAAGATCTTGGGAGCTTCAGGTATCTCATTTGCTTCAAATGAGAAAAATCTCCTCTGTAATTCGGGCAACCGACTTTCTATCATTCTTTCTGTGAATTTAACAGTTTTCAACCTTAAACTTGAAGTCACCATCCACTTATTGATCTCTGTGATGTTGATCAATTTGATGTTTGAAATCTCTGCTTTCTTTTCCTCCAGCTCTTCTCTAAACCTTAGTTGGTGCTTGGCAATATTGACTTCACCTAACAATCCTAAACAACCATCTGTTCCGATATTCAATGAATCTCTTTCAAAGAGATCGAAGATTCCTTGGCAATCTTCATTAACTTCTCTTGTGATTCGTTTATATTCAACCAATTTTGATTCCCACACTTCAATCATTATATCTCCTTTAATCTGTTTAGAAATAGATAATTTCCGAGTCTTTCCAATTTTTTCATTTGATGAGAAAGCCACTGCTTTCTGAAAAGTTGTCCTAGCTGCTTTTGCCTCTCTTTCTTTCTAGAACACATTCTCCATGGACTTATTTGATTCCTGAAAATAATTCTAGATTATTTCCAGATTCAAGAATACTTTATGTTGTTCCTCCTCTATTCTTTCATATATCTTCGATACCTGTGTCCTGAAATGTTCAAGTTCAACTACCTGGTTAGTGATAGAAATATTCTTATCATGCAACTGTTTGTTTTCTTCTCCTAGATTTTGAACCTGTTCCTGTGTGCCCTGTATTAAATGTTTTGCCTCATCCAAATCTTTATTTATTTTTTGGATTTATTGCATATCTTTGAGTCTAGCTTGTTCTAGACCTTTATGTATTCCCCAGCCAATATTTCTTTCATTTTATTTTAGCTTGTCTTGCAACTGGATTATTGTTTGATCCTTTTGTTCAAGCATAGTTGTTAAATTACCTACAAAATACATGTTAGCTGATGCTATAACACCCATTGTTCCTGCTAATTCTGTAGCGAACTCTCCTTCCTTGAGTTTCTTTCCATCTATGATAACTCTATTCCTTTTAATCGTTCCTTCTCCTCTTGGATGAATTTCTTGTTTCAAGACTGCTCTTCGCTTTTTGCTGAAAAAATAATCCGATGGGGGAATTTCATCTCTTGAAATCGGCTCTAGGTCACTGACATATAGAAATCCTTCATGGGGGGTTCTGAAAGTAGACTGTAATGGAGTTAAAAATGTGATAGGACTACCAAGTTGGTTTGAAGCAGTTCCTCCTATCTTTTCTGGAACATCATCAAGAATTATTGGGCTTGTTTCCAGTCCTTTTCCTTTCTTTGTCCCTGGTTCTTTTATCTGAGAACCCTCTGTGTTTTGAGGAGGTATTTCAGAATCCTTCAACTTATCTTTGTCATTTGCTTTACCCTGAGTATTAGTTTCAAACCATGGAGGGGTTTCTTCCTGCTCTGGCGATGGGGTCGGAATTTCACCATGTAAAATTTTAGGTAGGCAGCTTCGCCTATGACTTTGAAAAGATGCAAACCCATCCTGTGAGTCAGGTGGTAAGGCCTGGACTCTATTCAACACTTCCTCATAAGACTTAACATCTTTAAAAATATCATCATAAACAGAGACTTCGTGTTCATATGCCTTTAAATTGCAATGAATGTAATGCCTACTTATTATTTGGTAGGGATCATATTTTCTGTGCTCAATATTAACTAGCTTCACTTCTTCCAATGACTCGGCCTCTGCCTTAGAATGGCCTAAATTTGATAAAGTAAATTTCCCGACACGAACAGGGAAAGATGGCCAGGCTTTTTTCTGCAGTTCTTTTAATTCTAACCCAATACCACCCTTGGCTAACTGATGAGCTACTTCTCTGCATATCAATCTATCTGGTAAGAATTTCGGGAGTGCGTGAGGAGGAATGGAACAACCATAGACCCTAACATATGAAAAATTTTCCTCAATAAACAAATCGGCAACATATTTAAGACTTTCTATGACTGCATTAGAAATGCGAGGGGGTTCGCATCCAAAAAATAATTGTTGCATAGGAATAATGACAAAATGACAAACTTCGTAAAATGCTTCTTTATCATTTTCTTCCCAGAGGGTTGAGTGGTATTTATGAACAGGCTCTGGGCAGGAAACACTCCAACTCCAATTCATTAATGGAAATGGGGTCATAAAACAGATGGCATCCATAATATATGCAGACATATAAAAAGACACTAGTTGTCCCTTTGACTTGGCTTCTTTATAATTTAAAATTTCTTGCGTCAGGTTATCCGATAAAATTTTATGCCAGTTAAAACTATTTCCATTTGAAACTTCTTCTAAGAAGGGTACCCAGTCTGCAAGAAAGTGACAAGGATCTTTTCTCCCGAAAAGTCTGCATCACATCATGGCTACATAAACCATATATTCATTTAAGGAAGCTGTAGCATAAATCCCATGAGAATCAGTCCTAAAATTTGCTTCAGACCTCGCCCATCCTTTAATCATGTCGGGGTATGTCTGGTCTGCCTCAATACATTCTTTTCTCTGAAATTAAGCTAAAAATTCAGCATTAAAGGTGTGTTTATAATTCGATGATAGTTTATACATTACTTGAATGTGCTTAGGCCAAAATGAGCCAATGATAGCCCCTTGCTCGTTCTGAATACTCCTTGTCGGGATATCTACCTTATCCAAAGCCCAGCCGACCATCTCAGTATATGCCACCAGCCTCGGACGCGCAGGAATCTTATGAAGTTCAGACTCAGCAACGTCCCATAGATGATTTTCAGAATCAGGGTCGGCATACTTTAGCTCGTCCTCCAACAACTCGGAAATTCCAGTCCATGATTTGATGGAGTGTATGGTGTGTGGAGTAGCATCTGAGATAATATCACCTTCCTGTGGTTCTTCGTTTTTCTTCGGTGCTTTTTTAGGCGCCATAGCTCTGCGTTTGACTTGAAAACCTGTCACAGAAAGTGGGTGAGTAAGCTCAGCTTTAGAATGAAAATACAGACGTTCGAACGTTTATTTTGAATATATCTTAAAAATAATGAGATTTGTGCATCTGTTATGAAATTAAAGCTCTTAATGCAAAAAAATATTTTTCGGAGATATGCATTTAATGTCCGTACTTAGGCTTTCTCGGCATTTTCAAAATAAAAAGTGAAACTTACTTAATCGGAAAACGACGCATTAATGAACACTCAAAGAAAGATTAACTTTAAACATGTTTAGAAAGAGGATTTATTAGTGTTAATTATGAATTAAATTTGAAAACATGACTTTTCGGGGTTTCGACAATCTTGATGTCGAAAGATATGTCATCGAAGAAACCCGATCGCCGAAATCGTGAAATCGTGATGTATTAATTAAAGTTTAAATGTTTTTAGTATGTTAATTAATCGAGATTAGACCCTTTCAAGATTTCAGAAATCAGGATTTCGGGAAATACGATGACATGAGACGTGTTCTCACGGAATCGCGAATCTCGAAATCGCGATGGCCTTTTTTAAACAAGACTTAATTCCTTTTAATTAATTATCTAATCATGATTAAGGCTAAAACAGGATTAGTTAATTTAACGTAAACTGTGGATCGGGGTTTCATAAATCGGGAATTCGGGAAACACGATGACAAGATATATGATCTTATTGAACCGCGAATCCCGATATCACGACGTGATTATCTTAATCTTTAAACCTTCTTAAAAGAGAATTAAGTAATTTGTGTTTTGATTAAGTCTTAAAGTATCAAGAGATCGGGGATCGGGGTTTCGCAATTCGATTTGCATCAAAATTTGTTTACGGAAAACCCCGAATCCCGATTTCTTTAACGTTTGAATTAAAAGCTCACAAATTTAAAATTATACTCCTTTTAAATAATTTTTCGAAGAGTGTTGGAAAACTTATATTTTTGTAAACTTTTATCCGTTCTTTATTCAAAAATAATCAATAAAAAGGTATCGCGAATTTAGAATTGACGAAATTCTTGTTTTAGGAAAGCCGAAAACTTAAAGACTCAAAAAATAAAAATCTAGGCCTTAAGGATAAAATATTTTAAGATCTGTTTCAACAGAAGCTATCTTCATGCATGTGTAATGAGATTTTAGTTGGCCCATGTTTTATTACCCTTGTGAATTTGTTGATTGTTGCAAGCTATCTTCGCCATTCACCACTTACTTGGTCACTTGTGAATATGAATGTCATGCATTATTAATGTTGTGGAAAAAAGACATTTTCTTGATTATTGTATTCATGTTTCCATACTATATATAGTGCTAACAAGTTGGATTCAATGTCAAGGGTAGAGTTAGGATACCCTCCATGCTTTATGTACCTTCCTCGTATTTTATATCAAATTATTTTTATTTAGTGCATGCTCTTAGTTAAGATAGGATAGATAGTACGGTAGATTAGATAGAAATTGATTGATCGTACATTGCATTCTCATCTTAGTTTCATTTCGGAACCATATTTAAACTAGGACTTATTCGGTAAAAAACCATAAACAAAACCAATGGTAGTCAAGATGTGACTGGAGGGTTTTCCACTTCAATGGAGGAAAATCTTGTTGGTCCTTTTCACTATATGAACTTGTGTTGTAGACTCAACATTTTTCCATGTCAAAATTTTGCACTAGAAGGAGGGAGAACAACAAGTTAACCCATGTGGAGCCATTATTTTCAAGAATTCATTAACTACCATGGCTACATTCTATATCCCTACATGGTGTGATAATGTTGCATTGAGTCTTTTGGGACCATTGTATAACATTCCCAAAAGGGTAGTAAATATCTTGTGAAAATTTAATGTTGAAGGAGAAACCACTACATTCAAACATATTAATGCAATGCACATATATGTTTTAATTGATAACAATCCTTGAAGAAGATGTTAGATGCATATTATTTTCCCTCATTTTCGAAGGACAAATTTGAGATCAATATAACACATTACAACCCAAATCAATTCATGTTTAGGACCAATTTGAGGAAGTGTTCCTAACTGCTCATGATAACTATCAATTAGAGGAATTGTTTCGTGAAATGAATAATATTTGTGGAAAAAAAAAACATCATATCAAGGATATTATTATGATTTTTGTATATCTATGTCATTGGATTCATGAAAGTTAGAGGCCCCTTAAGCAAGAAAAGTATGAGTGGTTTTCACATGTCCTCTCCATGGACGAAGAGGAAGAGTTACTAATGCAATGTTGGGAATTTATTAATTGAAAAATGAAAAATAATTCATAGTAGATGTCTCATCTACAGATTCATGTGAGACCAACTCATTAGACCTAATATTTAACAAGATGAAGCAATCCACAAAGAAAGTGTTATCACAAGATGGAATCAACAATGTAAAAGGTAATAGTTTGCAAGATGGACCTATACAAGGATTTGACCATTAAGAGCATGATACATTAGTGGAATATGTGTTAGAGTATGAACCTATCATTCAATCACAAACAAATATGGAGGCATGCACCCTTATGAAGTTTCTTGTATAGAGAAAGAGAAATGAATAATAGATTATATAGACTCTCTTGTCAAGGCCAATAATATGATATTGGATTAAAGAGATATTATGTTATGTTGCTAGACTATTTTGAATATGCCAACCCACCAATAGTGACAAATTATTGTGATACGCCACTCACGTACAAATTGGAGCTTGATGTCCAAGAACAATAAAAAGAAAGAAAAAATGTTGTGGATGCTACCTTGTTTCCAAGTGACAATGCCTCTTATTAAGAAAATAGTATAAATGATGCATTGTTACTTACTGGCAATGCCAAACTTGAGGCGGTTGAATATCCTATTCAAGATATGATTTTGAAGGACACATAGTCTATTCTCCTTAACAAACATTGTGATACTATCAAAGAACAACTAGATCTTATGGAAAGAACAGTCCTTCATCTTGAACCACTTATCACACAAAAAAATGGAAAATATGATTTTTTTAAAGAGGCAACCATGGTGAGAAATATTGTAGAGCAACCAAACAAGTAATATGATGAGGTACATGAATTATTTTTTAATTAAATTCATGCTCTTAAAGATTGTATTATCATTTCATACAACATCATTGAGTGTTGGATGGAATCGTCATTTTATCAGATATGTTTACAAAGAAGTAATCATCTAGTACTTCTTATTCATCTTTATACACATGTGGCAGTTTATAAGAACTAGAATCCCATGTTCTATTATTTAGTCTTCGAACATTTCAATCCCTCTTATGCAAGGCACATACTCTGGGAGCTACAATCAACAAAAATTTCTCGAGTTCAAAGAATACAAGATCAAACCTATGGTATAAATAATATAATTGTTTGATTTTCCAATCATTTCTTCAAAGTTCAATGACTAGCCATTGGTTTTATTTTGAAGGCCCAAACCCAAGATTAGTCAAAGGGATGCTTGAAAAGGTCACCAATTAAAACTATAAATATTGATGACAATAGAGGAATTAGAGTTTTATTTTGTGGATGACAATTCTCCAAGAATTGTTAAGTTTCCATATGTTTTCTTTATTTAAGGAATTGTTGAGTTTTTCAATTGCAACATCGTGACTTATTTTTCTTTTGGCGAAGTGATCAACCTTGGCTTCTACCTTTGTTTTCTTGATAGAAATATGGTGCACGGTACTTGATGAGTGTTGCACTAGATCTACCCTTTGGACATAATTTGATTGATATCTGCAAAGTGTCATTTTAACTTGGATTGAATCAAATGTTCGATTTCTCCAATGTATATCCTTCCACATGAGCACAATATAGAAGAAACCCATTTTCTTTTCATAGGATTGATTGAATCTTTAGCAGTATCCAACATTCTTCGCAAGATGTTAGGAGGGATAAAAGAAACATTAACATCCTTTTTTCTTAATATCTTGGTAAGTTTTTCAAATGCTCCTTTGATATAAGGAAAAGTATTCTCAAACCAACTTTATATATATATAGAAAAAAGCATGTAATTTTATTATAGATATAAAATTACAAAATCGAATGCAGAAGAATTATTGTTGGCATATCTGCCTCAAATATTTACTTTCCTCCATATAGAATGCATGTCTAACAATGTTGGATCAAAACCTCAAAAAAACTGAGTTTTAGTCCTCCCTAAGAGAGGGAAAAAAGTGTGTACATTGTAAAGAGATTAATACATATGTTGTTAAGCAGATCGTCAAAATAAAAAAGTATGTCTGAAAATCCCATTAAGTTGATTAATCAGAGGGAGTCCCCAAGGTTTTGAATATGTTCCAAGATGTCAGACGAGCCTTCTTCCTGAATCTTCCAGTTTCCTTGATGCAGGTCCAATCCTGACTTTGAAAGGTTGTTCGCTTCTTGGTTCCAAATCTGGTACACATGAGTAAAGGATATATGAGAGAAGAATGAAAGAAGCCTCTTGATGTCATATAATATTGGTTGAAGGGTGTATGTGTGCAGAGCATGTCTTTCATTTATGCAATCAATCACCATAGAGGAATCACCAAATATTTTTAAATGGGAGAGTCATTTTTCTTTTGCTAGCGACATGAGAAGTTTTACTCCCTAGAATTCACTGTAATTGTTTATAGCTTGGCCTAGATGAGCAGAGAAAGACATTTTTGTGTCGGAATCCAGAAAAATGATCCCCCCTACATCTCCAATGGAGGGGGAACCTTGGTTTTCTCTGTAAAAGAAGGCCTAGGGAGTGGAAGGGTCTATATTCGGGGGAGGGCGGGAAGGGGAAATTTTTATGGGAGGGGATTATGGGAAAGAAAGGAGAATTGATAAGGAGGTGGAGGAAGTGCGGAAGGGGGAGGGGAGAACCTCTTCAAAAAAACCACGGTTCCTTCCAATCCAGATACTCCATGCTACTATAAGAGGTAGGGCTAAGTGGGAAGCATTTATGGGAGAAGATATCCATGAGAGGAGAGCTTCATCAATGGAGGATACATTCCAAGTGTCAGATATATTGAGGGTTGAATAAATGTTATTCCAAAATTCTAGGGTGAAATGGAAGTGTAGGAAAAAATGTGGGATGTCTTCTGAGCTTAGCTTACACAATGGACCGACCAAGACCCATGAAGTTTCGTCTTTGAATATTTTCCCAGGTAGGGGATTTGTTTTTAAGAAACGGCCACATGAGGAGTTTTAATTTGGGGGGGCATTTTAATTTCCAAAGGGATTTCCCCCACTAGGGGATTGGATCTTCCACATGCTCCAGAATTAATTTCAGGTACCCCCATTTTGGGACATATGTTCCAACTGGTTTAAAGACCAAATTAGAGAGTTGTTTTTATCAAACAGGTTGACCAGGGATTCGGTTAGTGATGAAGTGTATTATTTCCATAGAGGGGCATGAACTTCACTTAATCCTACTTCCTCCCATTCAAGCCACTATGTTCCATTGTGTACATCATTTCTTCTAGCGATTTGGTGTAAGTGAGAAAAACCTGCTTTATTGAGCTTCTGAATGACCTATTTAGGGAGGAGATGTTTTCTTTTGCACTCAATCCATGAGTCCCTACCTATGAAAACACATTCTCCATTCTTGATCTTCCATATATTCCAGTTCCCAATCAGGGGGAAAGCTTTAATGGAGGTTTTCCAAATTATTGATCCATTTTTGGGTGTCTTCTATATCTGTCGTACCCAGTCTATTGAAGTCTCTGAAGGGAAATATTTCTCGTTGACTATTATGGCCCAAAGTCTTATGTTTGTGATGATTCCCCATACATTATTGGATCCTAATTTACAATTTGAAGGACATGGTGGTGGGCTTTGATCCACTTATATGTGCATGAGCCATGATACTATTTAATAATATCTCTGAGTTCAACCACTTTTTCAAGGTGCCCCCATGGCTCTAGGTTAGGCCCTCACTAAAATTGAACCTTGTCCAACAGTGAAAAACTCCTCACTTTCCACTGTTGGATCATATATATATATATATAATTTGTCCATCTTGTGCTTTGTATATACTTTATTTTATATGGTTCTCATATTATCCATTATTTTTTAATATAATAAGGAGATGTTCCATTTCACTATACCGACTTTATGTGCATAAAGGTGGTATGAGTTGGCATGCATATATATTAGTATGTGTCTTATTTTGGTAAACCTACAGGGAGAAAGAACCATTATCTCTATTAGTAACTAAGAAATCTAGAAATAGAAAACTATTTTCTTTTTCTTCCATAGTGAATTTTATATATTTGGGCTGGCTATCAAACATTTCAAAAGTCATATATATATATATATATATATATATATATATATATATATATATATATAATTCAAACAATTTATCTCATGTGGCTAGATTGCATTAGTATCATCAACATATCTCTTCCAAACTTTTGGTTTTAGGGAAGAAGTGTTGATAGAAATTATTTCAAAGTTTTCCATGTGAATGAAGCTATTAATGTCATAAAAAATGTTACTAATCCAAAAACAACGGAACTAGTAAAAATATGTCTAAAATATACATATTTCAATTTTTGTGGTGAAATTTATTAACAAGTTGAAGGTGTGGCCATGGGATCACGTGTATCTCCCATGTTGCCAACTTATACATGGAAAACTTTGAAATAATTGCTATCAACACTTCTTCCCTTAAACCAAAAGTTTATAAGAGATATGTTGATGATACTAACACAATCTTGCCAAATGGGAGAGATTGTCTTAACAACTTCCTGGACCATCTCAATAGCCAGTCTGAATATATAAAATTCATTACGGAAACAAAATAAAATAACCATTTGCAATTTTTGGATGTCTTGTTTATTAAGAGAGATAATGGTTGTTTATCCCATTATATTTACCAAAATAAGACTCATAATATATTTATACATGCCATCTCACATGACCATCCTAGACAAAATCTTGGTAAAGTGAATACTCTTGCAACTCGAGGTTTCAAGTTTTTACTAAAGAACACTTTGATCATGAAATGGAACATCTCCTTGTTGTGTTAAAAAATAATGGATAATATGAGAACCAAATAAAACAAGTGTTGCATGGTAGCATAGTCCCTGACGAGTTGGAATGGGAATAAGTGCACAGGTATGGAGGGACCGTGGGAGAATGAGAAGCCTGAAGTACCGGACACACATGGAAACTTCCACAGGCACATGTCAATCAGTAGGCAGGACAGGTGGTATCCATGTAGAGAAGGACACATGGCACTCTGCGGCACGTGTCAATCAGTAGGCAGGACAGGTGGTATCCATGTAGAGAAGGACACATGGCACTCTGCGACACGTCATCCATAAGCCCAGAGCCCCTAAGAGTCGGAGTCCTGAATTCCTAAATTAGTTAATGATAATATTATATTAATATCGGGTCAACAATTAATTAGCGAGAAAGTCACTTTGTGAGAAATTTGTTCCATCGCTAAATATGGCCAGGGGAGTTCTAAAATTGGCAGGTTGGTAAAAAATTTGCAAGGACGCTAAAGTGCCATGGTCGTCCAGATCGCACATTGGAAACTGATCGACAGTTCACATTCATTTCAGAAAGAGAAGGCGTCTGAGCGTTAATCTCCTAGAGAAATTATGGCATTGAAACCATTTAGTGTTTGAAAGTATTCGCATTCTAATTATACCATGTTTTTCATAATCCATCTTGCTTTTATTTTCTTAATAAGATTTCGTAATTTTTCCTATTACCAGTAGTGAAGTAGATAGCTACTAAAAAGCACAGATATCCCCATCACTTGTAACTTGATATATTGTTGGAGTCTGACTTTCCATCTTGGAAATTTTTGTTCCTACATTGTAGGTTTTATCTCTTTAATGTATTTATGAAATTCATTTATAATGATCTTTGTATACTTCCAACTGACTTTCATCCCAATATTTAGAGTTAACTTCAATTTCCATAGTCAATTATTTAATATTTCCCATGGACAAAGTAAGCAACATCCATTTCATTCTATTAAATAGATCATATGGCTTGTTTGTCTCTATATGTGTTAGGATAAATAAAGTTATATGTGGTGGAAAAAAAACCCATATATATTTTTTTGAAAATGTGTTCAGTGTCGAAGATTCTTTGATCTTCTTGTGTGACCTCTGTGTTTGCTAGTTTTTTCTATATATTAACACACACCTAACATGATTGTTTATTTTCACGAGTTTTCAGCGCATTGAAGTTAATTTAAACTGTGTGAAAAGAAGGTGTCGAGACAGAGGAAGATTCCCTTTTCCTGAAACTTTTTTCCATGATCAGCAAGCCCACTTTGCAGAGGTTGATCTGCAATTTCTCTCCAGGAAGAGGGCATCTTTGTAACATGCCTATCCAACTAAAATATTTGTAAGATGCCTATGACAATTTAGTATAGTAGCAACTGATATATTTGTAACATATCTATCCAGTTGATTGTTTTTGGAAATGATAAAAAAAAATGAAGGTTTTTATTTCTGCAGATATTCTTGCAGATGTATTTACGAGTTTGTTGATCGTTGAATCTGTTAGGACCAAAATAGAAACCTAACAAGGATGTCAATCCTACTGCATTTTTATAGATGTGGTACTCCTATTTAAGTTTTTCCTGGGGCGTGTAAAGTTCAAATGTGGGGATTAGAGGAAGTTTTTCGTAATGACTTAAAGCAATACAAAACGATAGAAAATGTTTTTTTTTGTTTTTTGAAATAAAGGTTCCTGGAAAATAGGACCAGGAATCACACACATTAAACATTCAAATTAAATAAACACATTTTCCTGACATCCAACATAGTTTAAGATAAATATTTATGAGCACATAAAAATAAAAGAAGATGGTCGGCATGCATAAAGAGAACTAACTTTGCATTTCGAAAACAGGGTTACAAGGCACTGTCGAGATTGTTCCCGAAATAGTTTTCTTTGAAATTTCTCAAAAAATAATAATGCCTGTTACGTACTCCTTGAAATTTAAATGTGTTTTTCATATAGACTAGGATTGGGGCTCCCACGGACCATAAAATAAATAAGCACGAGAAATAGGATTGTAGAAAGAAGAAGTAGGCGACGGTAGACAACAAGACCTAAAAAGAAATTGGAAGTTATCAGTCTTTGGTTAGACATTTCTATTTAAAGAGGTGGAATAACTAGATTGATAAAGAAAGCAGGATGTGATCGGTATAGACTTACTATGATGGTATCTCTCTGCCCCTTTGTTATTTGCTTGTTGATGCCCTTTTATTGATCTCGTCAACGGTTACTGGAATCATGCCAACCGCTTGTTTCCCTTCGTCAGTGAGCTTGTCTATTTCCCTTTGGAGCCATTCTTAAATGTAGCTTCTCATGGGAGCCATGTTGATCTCATGCCATATTTTTATGTTGAAAATATTTCTTTCTAATTCCCCTAGATCAATAGAAAGATTACGCAAAGCCTGTTCAACTTTTTATTTTTTACCTAAAAGTCCACTAGCCAGTTGTCCATGTCATCCTCATCATATTCAAGGATGTCGTAAAACGTTTCTAAAGACAACCCCTTAAAAATATCATTTTTTTCATCGAAGGCTTGCTTGGTTAAGAACAAGGATTTGAGGATTAATTTGGGGTCTTGGAACTCGTTGGTACTTCCAGCTAAGTCTATTTCGGTCATCTTTCTGAATAATTCTTCTTTCTTTGATATGGCTTGTTCACATGATAGGACAATGAGATGTAGGTTCTTAAATTTCTATTTCCAGCATGAATTTAACTGTTTGATCCAGTTTGGGGAGGGGAGATATTATTCTCTTCTTCTCGTTTATGTCATGTTGGTGACTTTGATGCCAAAAGGGACAACCGCGTCTAGATATAAACCTTCTTCATTTTTAAATTCGCCTGGAAATATTCTTGGAGAGCATGTGCCCTCGTTCCAAAGGAAGTTATACTTTTTTATGTTTCCCAAGCTTCAGTAATCAGCTCCATTTTTTTTTTCATATTCTTCTCCACGTAGCCTCTACATGATGTGAGGAGGTTGGAGGATCCTTTTAACTTGGTTGTAGGGGTGGCAGACATGGTTATTGCTAATGGACTGGCAAGCAATGGGATAGGAATCAAATATTCCTCCAATTCCTTGATTCAGTCCTTCAGTTTGGCATTCTCCGCCTCAAGACCTCCAATGGAATCATCAAGAGCATCTTTGGTTGCTCGGTGAAATCGAGAGATTTGGGACAGTTGCATGTTCATAAGGTTAATATCTAAACGATATTTCCCTTTCTTATTTCTTACATCTCTCTTTTAAATAATTAAATTTTTAGATTCGCTGTAAAAAACAACGCTCTGGAATACGAAGGATTCATCTTCGTCAAAAATCTTGGTCTCAGCTATTTCCATTAGGGGATTATGGTGGATCACATCCCTGAGATGATCAAGGTTGGGGAATACGTTTTCGATATTAGTCTCAATTTCCATGTCTTCACTTTCAGTTCTGGTCTCTTTCACTTCTTGCAAAACACTTTTTCTCTTGTTCCTCACGGGAATCTTGTGAGAACTATCAATTTTACCCAGAGGATGTTTCTTATCTCCTCTTTTGTTTGAAGAATTGTGGGTTGCCTTCTTACTAGGGTGGGTCGTTGGAGTGATTCTCTGGGATGTCGTACTCTTGGGAGTGGCAAATGGAGATTGGACACTCTTCTTACTGGGGCCTTTTCCATGTTGTTTGTACAATTCATTGGTGTTTTGCAATGTCTCTAGGATGCCAACGTCAGGAGTAGTAGTGTTATCGGCATTGTCTTTGTCTTCGTTCAGGAGTGTATGGATAAAATAATTATTGAAGCCAACTACTAGTAAATGTTCTACAAAAATCCCATTAGGGTCGAACCCTCTCAGTCTTTCAGCATATATTAGGTTCAAGTTTTTGAAATGGCATGCGAATTCATCAATATTATTGGCGTTCCTGAACATTAAGTCCCTTACTTTCCAAGGCAGATGAATGAAATGTTTTTTTCTCTTCTCATGGAAAAAATGAAACCAATATTTGTATTGCCTTGTTATTTCTGTAACAAATATTTTGTCTGTAATGTGACATGGAAGGAAAGCAATATTTTCCTTGGAGCCAAAAATCATTATTACACTATAATTCTCCATTTGTTCAAGTGTCCCCTTCCTGTCCAAAAACTTGGTTGCCTGGCCAGACATCCAAGGAGCATCCTTTCCTAACAATAAACATTTGAAAAATGAGACAAAGTCATTAAAAACTCATAAAAACAATGGGAGGCCTTGTGCCTCCATAAGGCCGGATACCAGAAGGTTACTGGGTCGAATTCACAGTTTACCTTCTTGGAAACAGACAATTTTGGAAATGGAAAACAATTTTCTATCGCGAAAACTAAGTAGGATGACATATAAAATTTATTCTCCTATTTGAATCATGACAATTGGGAACAGATTTCAATGGAAATCAACTTCCCCCAATAAAAAATGGATTGTTCCTTGACCATGAAATACAAAATATAAAGAATCATGCGGGAAATTATTGTTGTGGATTCTTGCCCCGTTATCCTCATAAACAGCCAAGCAATTTCCCGGAATGGATTTCTAAACGAACTAACTTGAAACCTTGTGATATATTCAGGAACTGTCGTCGGGTATTCCAGGAACTCGGGTAAGAGGTCCAAGCCATTATCATGATTTTTTAGGAACTCCTTACAGTCTTCTCCTCTGAAGGTTAATGTTGGATCCGACAATATCAATATCTTGCGGAAGACTTGAGGTGACAAAGAAACAGGAGAGTGGTCCCGCATCAGAATAATTCTTTGGCTTGAAATATATTTCTCGGCGCACCAAGATACCTCCTCCTTATAGTCAAAGACTTCAGGGACACGGCCTGCACGAGCAATTCCAGAGGTCCAAATTACTTTTTTCTGGGCGGAAGGGGATGAGTAATAAGAATATGCCCTAGACAACTAGAAGTTCTGGTCCTCATGCCCGAAGATGTTCATTGTATCTCCACAGAACTGTTGTCGAGTTGCTGCCATAAGTTGACAAGAATGACTGTTTTCTCCAGACGATGTTTGAAATGAGCACTCGGAAGGGATAATATAACCCTCTCCAAATCTTGGTTTAATGTGTCTGAATGGGAGATCTCCTCGAGCCTTTCACTCATTAATGACAATCTCTACGGTTCCTACATGATGAGTTGTTAGCATTAAATCTTACTAATTGTATACTTAGAAAGAAGTGTGAGGTGGAGGGGACGATGAAGAGAAATTAAGGATTGGAGATTTCATGAACCCACCAACCCAACGACCTGCGAAAGACATTCCATGATGTTTGAAATGAACACTCGGAAGGGATAATATAACTCTCCACAAATCTTGGTTTAATGTGTATTAATGGGAGATCTCCTTGAGCCTTTTGCTCATTAATGACAATATTTATGGTTCCTACATGATGAGTTGTTAGCATTAAAGCTTATTAATTGCATATTTAAAAATAAATGTGAAGGTGGTGGGGACGGGGAAGAGTGATTAAGGAATGGATAAGTATGGAAAGCGGTCAGTCGGGCTTCAAAATAGGGTTACAAGGGATACTCAGGAGAGGTGAGGGCATGACGGTCAAATTGTATGTTTCAGAACTTTTGAGTGCAAAATGTGTAACATGGAAGAGGGCATGATGGGGCAATCCAACAGTCAATTTGTATATCATGGAAGTTCAGGTGTTGTTTGTAGGTCGCGGAACAATAGAAGCACAATATTGAGCCTGCATGTCTGGGAACCTGCAATCGAAAAAGTGGCTAAGTATGGAATGGGGAAGCGGTTAGTCGGACTCATTTTTGTTAATATATTGAACTTTGTAATGGATATCTCATTACATGGCAAGATATTTTATGCATGTTTCTGGACAAGTTGTGTAGGCATAGTCAGTTTTATTGTCTCCTCGAGTCTTTCGCTCATTAATGACAATATTTACGGTTGTTGCATGATGATTTGTTAGCATTAAAGATTACTAATTGCATACTTGGAAATAAGTGTGAAGGTGGTGGGTATGGGGAACAACGATTAAGAATTGGAGATTTTGTGAACCCGCCAACCTGAAAATCCATGAAAAAGATTCCAAGAAATGGACAAGTATGGAAAGCGGTCAGTCAGGATTCAAAATAGGGTGACAAGGGATCCTCATGAGACGTGAGGGCCCGATGGTCAAATTGAATGTCTCAAAAATTTTGAGTGAAAAATGTGTAACACGGAAGAGGGCATGATGGGGGACTCCGATAGTCAATTTGTATATCGTGGAACTTCGGGTATTGTTTGTAGGTCACGGAACAATGGAAGTGCAATCTAGAGCCCGCCTACCCAAGAACCCGCAATCGAAAAATTGGCTAAGTATGGAATGGGGAAGCGTTCAGTCGAAGTCGTGATATAAAAGCATGAGTGGAAATGTCAACCTGTGAGTTCACCAACCCATGCAGTTAGAAATTTTCGGAAAAATGACTAAGTAACCAGAAAGAGAAATTAGAGGGGAAAAAGAAAGGGGAATTCGGTTAAGTATAGAAGAGGGAAAAGAAGGGGATAAAAGAGAGTGGGAAAATATAAAAGGGGAGGGAAATTTTCAGAAGCGGGAATTGATCTCAAACAAGCCCCATTGTTGCAAAATCATCATTTTCTAGTCCAATATTTTATCCACATACTCGTTTTGTATTGTGTTTGTATCATTAAAAAGTGTGTGAGCAAATGCAAATATTTACTTGATTTTTTTCTATAACTATGTATAGTTGATTTACAGGTGCTATTGATGTTTCGATTTTGTAGAAAATAGTGGGTTAGCATAATTTTGCATTCTTACTGTGATAAGGCCTAAAAAAACTAGAATAAGTAACATTTTTTTCCAATTCAATTCTCACACAAAAAAATTATTTGATCCCATAATATTCATATTTGTCGATCCGATAATAGGGAGGTCGATTTGGTAGATTGGGCTATTGGTCATTTCAGGAGAGCGGGGTGCATTAGCTAATGCTTTGATGAAGATTTGTTTTTATTTCAACCTGTGGGAGTAATTGTGTTTTTGATACATTTTTTAATGCCTTGAAATATTATTTTAAGTAGTAAAATTCTTGCAGCAGATTATTCATTGAATGGTTTGTTGTTTCGCTCTATTTTTACCTCTATTATTTTAGTTGTATGTCATTACTCTACTACCAGCCAAGGAGAACCCTCATCCATATCATCTTGCCAATTTGACCATGCTTTTGTCTTGGTGAAACAACCCTCTAACTCACCAACAAATTCAAAAGAACAACCATTCCAAACTTCCAATGGTCTGGCTCTGCCCTTTAGCACTCAGGTGAAGACTTTAGGAGAAATAGTAACTATGAAGTCAATTAGATGGCTCTATAGGCTCTTCAATCAAAGAATAGAGAAAGTGAGTCATAGTTATACTTTCCAGGATGCGTTTGCATAAGAGAAACATCGAAAAGCTATAGAGAAATCAATGAGGTTTGTTGAAATAAACTTATTGTACTGTCAACTTGACCGTAAGTATAACAACGACGAACTTGAATTTAAATTTTGTGGTTGATATCATAGCCCCATTTGACTTCAGCTAGCATATATCATTTTTTTTCAAAATATTTGTGCAAAAGAATTTTGGTAATTTCATTAATAAAGTAAAAGTGCTCAAATAGAGGTCAAGGGATGGACAACCAATAGTATGCTTTCTTATCGAGTGAAGGAATCAAGGAAGCGAGAGGGAAATAAGAGATCGTTCACTCGGTAAGGTTGAGATGAGAACGAAACTTCTTGGGCAGGGCCCCAACTCCCGCATCGTGAATTAGTGTTGCTATGTTCTATCTACATTATGAATGGAATTGAATGTTGGTTTGAAACTATGTGTGAAATTCATTTATGTTTCCATAGAAGCCTCATGTGATGGACACAATGCATTGTCACATAATTTTTCCATGCTTAATATTTGATCAAATTACTTGAGTCAATACAATATTTAAGAATTACGAGACTATCGAACCATGCAAATGATAAGAGGTGTTAAATCCAACAAAGAAGCCCCAACCAAGATTCCAATGCAATTTTTTAATAGTAAATCTATAAGAAAAATAGTGGGTAATATATATTTATCCATAGACATTGGATTGAGTTCTTTGCACCGAAGCATTGAACATACTTTTCATAAACACGGGTAGAGGAGTTACAAAAAAAAACATGCATACAATTATGTGTTGTTCATCTAGTGCAACAACATGCAGAAGACATCGACAATCTCTTGAACATGCATACAAAACTGATTATCATGCTTTTTTAGGAACTCTTTGCAGTCTTCTCCTCTAAAGGTCAATGTTGGCTTCGACAATCTCAATACCTTGCAGAATACCTAAGGTGACAAAGAAACAAGAGAGTGATCCCGCAATGGAATAATTCTTTGGCTTGAAATATATCTCTCGATGCACCAAGAGACCACCTCCTTACAGTCAAAGATTACACAGCCTGCACGAGCAATTCCAGAGGTCCAAATTACTTTTTTCTGGGAATAAGGGGATGAGTAGTAAGAATATGCCCTGGACTACTAGGAGTTTTGGTCCTCACACCCAAAGATGTTCATTGTATCTCCACAGAACAAGAAACTGGTCCCGTAATTGAATAATTCTTTGTCTTGAAATATATCTCTCGGTGCACCAAGAGACCATCTCCTTACAGCCAAAGACTTCAGGGACACAGCCTGCAGGAGAAATTCCAGACGTCCAAATTACTTCCTTCTAGGTGGAAGGGGATGAGTAGTAAGAATATGCCCTGGACCACTAGAATTTTTGGTCATCATGCCTGAAGGTGTTTACTATATCTCCACAGAACTGTTGTCGAGTTGCTGCCATAAGTTGACGAGAATGTTTGTTTGCTCCAGATGATGTTTGAAATGAACACTCGGAAGGGATAATATAACCCTCCACAAATCTTGGTTTAATGGGTATCAATGGGATATCTCCTCGATCCTTTCATTGATTAATGACAATCTCTATGGTTCCTACATAATGAGTTGTTACCATTAAATCTTACTAATTGAATACTTAGAAAGAAGTGTGAGGGTGGTGGGGACGACAAAGATCAATTAAGGATTGGAGATTATGTGAAGTTGCCAACCCGATGACGCGTGAAATAGATTCCATGATGTTTGAAATGAACACTCAGAAGAGATAATATAACCCTTCGCAAATCTTGGTTTAATCTATATTAATTGGAGATCTCCTCGAGCCTTTCGCTCATTAATGAAAATATTTACGGTCCTTGCATGATGAGTTGTTAGCGTTAAAGCTTAATAATTGCATACTTAGAAAGAAGTGTGAAAGTGGCGGGGACGACGAAGAGTTATTAAGGATTGGATATTTGGTGAACCCGTCAACCCGACGACCCACGAAAGAGATTCCAAGAAATGGCCAAGTATGGAAAGCGTTCGGTCATCCTTCAAAATAGGGTCACAAGTTATACTCAGGAGACGTGAGGGCCCGACGGTGAAATTGTATGTCTCCGAACTTTTGACTGCAAAATGTGTAACACGGAACAAGGCATGATGGCGGAGTTCGATGGTCAATTTGTATATCGTGGAACTCCAGGTGTTGTTTGTAGGTCGCGGAACAATGGAAGCGCAATGTTGAGCGCGCCTGCCCGGGAACTAGCAATCAAAAAAGTAGCTAAGTATGGAATGGGGAAGCGGTCGGTCGGACTCATGATATAAAAGCATGAGACATTTTTGGAAAAATGACCAAGTAACTAGAAAGGGAAAGTAGAGGGGAAAAATAAAGGGGAATTTGGTTGTCAATTTGTATATCAGGGAACTCCGGGTGTTTTTTGTAGGGCGCGGAACAATGGAAGCGCAATATCAAGCCCACCTGGTCGGGAACCCGCGATCGAAAAAGTGGTTGAGTTTGGAATGGGGAAGCGGTCGATGGGACTCATGATATAAAAGCATGAGTGGAAATGTGAACACATGAATCCACCAACCCACACACTTAGACATTTTCCAAAAAATGACTAAGTAACCAGAAAGGGAAAGTAGAGGGAAAAAAGAAAGGGGAGGGCAATTTTTGGAAGCAGGAATTGGTCTTAACAAAGCCCCATTGATGGTTGAAGGAAACATTATCAAGTGTTAGCCCTTGTGGTCTATGGATTGTACGTGCACATGCAAGTTGAATTGGAAATTGTTTTCGAATCTTTAGTTGACTTGTCTTTTCAGATGTTGATATTGGTTTTGATATTCGCAATATAGTTGTCCATCCACATGAAGTGTTTGAATTATATAGATAAGCTAACTTGTTGTCTTTTCGGTGGACAATATGCGGGTCATGGAACTTAATCCAAAGGACATCAACTTTTTATGTTTTGGTATAAGCTTTGAGTATTCCATCTGCACCATTCACCGAGCCATCTTGTGAATCATAGTTGCAGGCATATATTTCAACTAGCATGTCTAATTTCAGGACAAGTTGCAAAGGGAAAGTTGTTGTACGTTGATGACATGGTACATTGCCATGGTTTTATTCTTCAAGTTCAATTGAATTGATGATGATATCATTGCCAGGCATAATTGATAGCATATACTTGTTATGCATTGCAACATCCTTATTCTTGTACAATAGGTAAGGGAAGGTTGGGTTGGTCGAGGCAGGTCACATGCAAATTGAAATGAAATATGTTAAGTCATCACATGTTTGGTTGTTTGTCTGCATTCTATTTAGAATTGCAATAAATTTTTCATTTGCCTAGTGCATTGTAGTATGTAATTCAAAGCATTTTATGTTGTCTTTCCAAAATTCATGTGTCATTGTTTGCATGTTGACCATAGGTTGCTCAAATATGAGAGAATCTTGTATGGGTTGTGTCTGGTAAAGATCCCCACATAATACCATATCAAGGTTTCCAAAGTATTTGGTTTGGACATGTTTTATGTTTATCAGTCAATTGTCCCCAACCATATAGAATAGATAATGCAAATAAAACAATAGTATCAATTTTCTCAGTAAAAGATTGAGTATTTAGCTAGCAAATCGAAAAACACTGTCCCAACCATTTTATGTGTGTAAAGCCCATTTTATAAACTATATAGAAGAAATTTAGCTAGCAAATCGCAAAACACCGGCCTAACAATTTTTTGTGTGTCAAGCCCATTGGCCAAAATAAATTTGACAGTTTAACAATATTTTTTTCGCCTTCTCACCAACTATTGTAAGTCTGAACCCTTATAAGAGTTCTATTTATCATGTGGGAGGATACTCCAAAATCAGCATTAATGTTTGAACCCAGCTTGTTTTGTGTTTTATCTTCATCCTTTACCCAAGATTTGCATTTCAGGTCCTGGAACTTTCTCTTTATAACTTACTGAAATATGTACCTGATAAATATGGATAATGCCTTAAAATGATGTGCAATTTTGTTGCAGCTTGGCTACCTTTGTATCATACTTAGCCCTTCTACACCTACCTACATTTTTCTTATACAAGATCATTTTGCAAAGGCATGTAGGTACTCATTCCCGGGAAAGGTGGGAATATCATCGAGGGCATGGTGGGAAGGCTAAAGAATCTTCTTATTCAATTGAGGCGTTAGATTTCCACTTTGTCACATAAGGAAAAGGATTGGGATTTGTAATGCTATAAAAAATGACAGAGGAAGTTGTGCAGATGACATTGTCACATGCATGGTGCAGAGTTTGGGGGGAAAATTGGAGAAAAATTTAAGAGCAAGAGAAAAAGATATGCCAACCTCTATGGAAAGTCTGCAGGATAGGAATGATGAATAAATACCTAAACATTCTTACTTGCAAGTTGTAAACAGTAAAGAGTAAAGAACGATTACGAGTGAAACTGTGGTATTGAAACTTACTCGTCAATGATGAACGACATAATCCCAGGTCCAATTGCAAGTGCAGGACTTTAACCTTGCAAAGTGCAACAACAGGTCCTGGAATTACCTAGGATTTTCATTTCCAGTCCTGGAACTTTTTCTTTATAACTTACTGAAATATGTCACCGATAAAGATGGATAATGCCTCACAATGGTGTGCAATTTTGTTGCAGCTTGGTTACCGTTCTATCATACTTATCCCTTCTACACCTACCTGCAGTTTTCTTCTACAAGAACATTTTGCAAAGGCAACAAGCTTGACATCGTCTTTCCATGTGAAAGACATGGGTTCAATTCCCGTAGGGGATAGGTAGGTACTCATTCTCGGGCAAGGTGGGAATATCATCGAGGGCAAGGTGGGAAGGATAAAGAATTTCCTTATTCAATTGAGGTGTTAGATTTCCACTTCGTCACATACAACAAAGGACCGGGATTTGTAATGCTAGAAAAAATGACAGTCGGAGTTGTGTAGACGACATTGTCATGCACATGGTGCAGAGTTTGGGGGAAAAAATGGAGGAAAATTTAAGAGCAGGAGGAAAAGATATGCCAACCTCAATGGAAAGTCTACAAGATAAGAATGATGAATAAGTATTTAAACATTCTTACTTGTAAACTATAAACAGTACACAGTAAACAACGAATATGAATGAAACTATGGTATTGAAACTTACTCGTCAATGATGAATGGCATAATCACGGGTCCAATTGCGGGTGCAGGATTTGAACACTACAAAGTGAAAAAATAGCTCCAACTATGGGTGCAGGACTCCAACCTTGAAAATTTGAAGCAAACAGCAAGCAACAAACCAGTGAGCAAGCACCAACAGGTCCAACTGCAGGTGCAGGACTTCAACCTTGCAAAGTTGAACCAAACAACAACAAGCAACAACCAACGAACCAGTGAACCAGTAAAGAATATATGTATCTTCAATGATGACTAAATTGCATTCCAAACATAGAAGAAATATGAAACATATGATGACTATGCGAGTGGCGGTGGACAACAATATTGCCCAAATTCACTACAAGATTGTATGCAAAAATTGGAGGAAAAATCTACTCTGACAGCCCTATTTAAGTAAACATTTAAGGTTGTTAGGCCTGTTTAAGGGCCTCACGCTATGTAAACATTTAACCTGTCATGCCTATTCAAGTGCCTCAAAAAGAGTGTCAATGCTCAAAACTTTCGGTATGTAAACATTTCAATAAATAAAAAAAGCATCAATGCTCAAAACTTTAGATATCTAAACATTTAAAAAATTGGGAATAGCGAAGCTGGAAATAAGAATTCGAATCTATTCTTGAGTGAGATGATGACAAATAATTATTTTTTATTATATAAAAAATAATGCTTTCTATTCTCTAGTTCTAACAATAGAGATTGTGCAAAAATTTATAGTCAAAGGGCAAGTTAATATGAAGTCAACAATTTATTGATTGCTATAGTCCCTCTACGCCTTCGGTAGGGATTAATAAAGTATCTACAAAGCATAACATGGACAAAGAAAAAATAATCAAAGGGGAATATACGTACTGGATCCTAGAATTAATTTTCCTTATATCAAAGGGATAATTGAAAAACTTGCCAAGATATTAAGAAAAATGATATTAAAGTTGGTTTTGCCCCTCCTAACACCTTGCGAGAATGCTAGATACCGCTAAAGATTAAATAGATCCTATGAAAATAAAATGGGTTTATTCTATACCAAGCTCATGTGGAAGGATATACATTGGAGAAATTGGATGTTTTATTGAAGCCAAGACAAAAGAACACTATGAACACATCAATGACAAATGTGTCGAAAGGTTAGCTCTTGTCTAACATTCATCAAACATGATGCACCATATTTGTAATGAGAAAACAAAGGCAAGATCCAAGGTTGGCCACTTCACCAAAAGAAGAATAAGAGATGATCCAAAATGGATCCAGGAAGGCCTAAAAATCAAGGTTCTTGGAATTGGACAAAACCAGCACCATTGTGTTGGGCTCGTCGCATTTATTCCGACCATATAATTTTTTCCGCAAATGGACACCATATGCGAAAGATATCGTGTTATGATCAATTTCCCAAATAGGCAAAAAGTCAAACTAGTCAAAGTCAACAGGTCGTATTGTTGACGTCAGCAGTACGACAGGTGATGTCAGCATGACATCATGATGACATCAATAGGAAACGTGGTAGCACAAGGAGGTGGCACAAGTCACTCGGTTTTGGAATTTTCGGGCTGAGTTTGTTGGATTACTGAGAGGGGGGGTGAATCAGTAATATCGTGATTATAATCTTTTTTCTTCAAATGTTATATCAATGTAGAATTATTATCCAATAAT
>ML800672.1:0-25844 GCA_009831015.1 Picea engelmannii
GAATTACGTGAATAGCATGATCATGATTTAAAGTGGGTGGAATACCTCTAGGAATATCTTCAGATACTTTGGAGTTCTTATCAATGATCCCTTGGAGATATAGGGAAATACATGACTTAGATGTTTGAACATATAGTGAGCATATTTGTACAATTAAACCCTGATGCCCCTTTTTCAATAATTTTGTCATGCCATTATAGATTATCACCTTACTGGGTTTCCCTGTGATACCCCTTAACTCAATTTCCTTTCCTTCCAATGAAAATTTCATGAAAAGTTCTTGAAAATTAAAATCCATTGTTCCCAATGATTGTAACCATTGGACTCCTAGTACGACATCAACACGACCCATGGGTATACCAATAATTGGACTATTCATTACATATTACCCCATAGTAAGATTGGTCTTATGGAATTTTCCTGAGCAATTGATAGTTCCTCCATTTGGAATCATTACTTGAAACTCTGGCGCTAGATATATAAAGCAATTGAGATCTTTGGCTAATTTATAGTGAATGAAATTGTGTGTATTGTTATCCCCTAGCCTAGGGATAACTAAGGATATTATGTCTCAATGCCCATAGGTCCTAGAGATGGAGTACCGAGAGCCAAATTGACTTGAGCCTGGTCGTGGAGGGCCCATCTTTCTTCTTCAACGCCTACATCTTTTCAGCAACAACAAAATACATCCCATCAGCCTAGTCCTAAAGCAGCAGTGGGTCTTGCTCCATGAGGTAATGAGTCTGGGTATCATGGTATGTGTCACTCTGATTCTCAAAACATTTGAATAAGTGAATTTAATTCTCTTTTTCTCCATGAGGTGTGCCTAGACTTTATGCCTTTTGACTTGTTCATACCTGGGGGGTGACAGAACGCCCTAGCAAGTTGGTTCCATTAGGAGTGAGTTTCCACTGGGTGGGTTCATGAAAGGCCATCGTTCATTCCCACCATACTTATCACTTTTCATCATATTCCCTCTCATCTATCCCCTGCATTGGTTCGGGCATTAGGTTTGCAAAGCTAGTTAAGGGTTGTACCTTTCCTTGTGGGAAGAAGGAGCTAAAGGCCCAGACGGTAAAAGTAGTTGGAAAAAGATAAAAGCCAAAGAACAAAACCTTCAAATGATTCATTGAGGGATCCCCGAGAAAGTAGTAAAAATATTCTCAATAAGAAAAAGGAGGGACCCATAAAATAATTAAACTCAAGACCTAGTTGGAGGATACGGGGTCTCATCACGAGCCATCCTATTAGGTCCATGGTCATGTAGCGGTATGACACTACCATTCAGTTGGTCACCATGCTAGGGTAGTGGCTCTTAGTAGCATAGCCAAGAGAAAGAGGGTCTCATCATGAGCCAACCTTCTCATCTCCGTGTAATTCTTGTGGGTAACACTGCCACCACTGGTCACCACACCAGGGCAGTGCCCCCCAACTATTCTCTTGAAAGAAAAATAAATAAGATAAAAAGGTAAAAATGTGTTGAATGGGCTAGGAAACATTTGCATCCATGACAAGGTGTAGCTTACCCTCTTCAGAGAAACCCACAGGTGAGCCCTACATTTCCCTGTCATCACTACACCCATTTCCCAAACGTCCCCATACCATCTCATGCACTTACATGACATCGATTGGTCTTCACCTGAAAACATCCCACATCTAAGGAGGATTAGACCAATAGGATGTCCTAAAACCCTCTCCAAACCTGGATTTTAGAATAGCATAACATGTTTGAGTACTTGCCTGGGAAAGGGGAGTTTTATGCACATGTTTGGGTAACTTGATTGTTATATTTGATTGACATTGCTATGATCCTTTTGACTTATGAGCCCATGGAGGGTGCACTTGTTGTTGTTGTAGGACCATTCTCAACGGGCAGGTACACATGGGGAGATGATTAGCTCGGACCTCCATAGGGCTAAGATCCCACCAGATGGATGTTGAGATCCCAACTAGGGGAAGACATATACCAGAGGCTTGCACCAGAGAGACAGGAGGATGTTCCACCAGAGATAGCTTAGCAGGCTTGGACCCAGGGGGTCTTTCAGAGCCTTGACGTCACCCAGTTAAGGCATCCAACTTGAGGATGACATTGGTTGGCACGTGTGGCAGTTCCAGAGGGGTTTTGAGCCCCAAATTTTCACTTGGAGGGATAAATTTCTAGCAAGGAGGCTAACATCACCCTAGGAGAGGCAGGCGTCACCATAAAAAGATAAAATTAGGGTTTTATTTGAAAATTTTGTGTAAAATTGGATTTTCTCATGTAAACTAGCCATGTCGACCTTTTTGACCTAATTTTGTAATTAAAGGTCATTTTGATTGTATAAATAAGGGATTTGGCCCTTGTATTTTTTCATCGTTCTTTCACTCACACAAGTGAGGTTTGAAGTTCGGCCCCCTTAGGGTTTATTGGTTGAAATTGAGTGGTGCAAGACTCTTGGAGGAGGCTTATTTTGGTGTTTTTTGGAAATTTCTTGGTAGAAGGTCTTCAACTAGGATATTTGCTAGATTATTCTTGGTGAATGTAAGTGAATTTCTGCAATTCTTCTTTACTTTGAATGGTTATAGTACATTTACTTTCATTTTACTAAGATTATGAAATTTCTAGTTTAAAACCCTAGGAGATCAAACACATGTTATTGTCCTTGTCTTAATAGCTTTTCACCTACTAGATTTTTCTAGGAAACCTATCCTTTGAAGCATGTGCTAGAGCCCTACCATTGTAGCACTCTAGCATCATTTTCTTCATCAAGCCTTTATTTATCTCAAGCTTGAGCTAAAGAAGAATGAAAACTTCTAGGGCCTAGGGTTACCTACTTCCAAATATCTATTTTCCTTCTAGCATTTGTTGATTGAGGCCTTGGGTTACCAACACCTCAACCATCATCCCCCTTGCCCTTAGCTCATACATTATAATTTGATTCCTTCAAGATTGTTGTTGTAAAAAGTGACTCCATTATCCCTAAAGACATTGATCTAGACCTTATACTTGATATATTTATGAGCTCAACCCTTAAATCGTATACCACAATCTATTTACTAGCCTTTCCTAACCCTATATTAGACTAATTCACTAACATTCTTGTTGTTGTTAAAAAAGTGAGATACATCCAATTATTATAGTAGTAAAATAACTTAAAAGAAATTACAAAATTTGATTTTTACATTGCCTCATTAGCTTCGGACAAGTTCTAGTATATTACTATTGTTAGATTATCAGTTTGGGTCATTTTGAAGCTTATTTAAGGCATTGATTGTGAAGCTATCATCTTATATACATTGTTTTTATAGATTTATGTTTGCTTCATCTCAAATCAACTTATTGCTTTCATTGACAAAGTCCAAGGTTTTATGAATAACTAACATCGATTGTATTTGCAAAAAATAGTGTTTTCTTGTTGCTTTGTTATGGGCAGGTACACTTAAGCATATCATTGCTTCATTTGTTAAAACTTTGGGACTTTCTGATCAGTGTGACTTGTGAGAGGGGATTATGTTTCTTGATATCTAAACCTTTTCCTTTTCAAACCCCCAAGTCACCGGGGATGTCTCCCCTGGGCTTCACCCCTAAATAGAAAGAGGTGTCTTATTAAGGTGATAGTGATAGGACAACCTCCTGTTATGCCAATTTGTCCTCCTTTATCCTTTCCCTTTTGGACACGTACAAATTGTGCCATAACAAGTACTACCAGAATCAATTAGGACTATTACCCTTTTTCTTTTTGATATATCCTTCGATCTTGAGGAGTGCTAATTCCATACAATGCATTACATGATATCGTGGGAGTCAACATTTCAGGATAAATCTCTTCTACGTTTTTATCTTGATATGGTTCTTGTTCTTCTTCCTCTTCACAATCTATGTAGAATAATTTCTTCTTGCCACACTTATGTCCCTTATTGTGCTTGCTGTCACAATTAAAGAATAAACCTTTTTATTTTTTTTCCTCCAATTTTTGAGGTGCCAACCTTGTAGGTTGAGGTGTTTTAGAAGAAGGAACATTATTTTCTTGATAGATGTTAGGAGTGGTCCTTTTAGTAGACATAGCCATACTTTTACTTTCAACATTTCTCACCACCCTGAATGAATTCTCCAATGATTTGGGTTCCCAAAGGAGAATCTCATGTTGAATGTTATCCTTTAAATTTTCTATGAATACATCAATCAAATGTTCATCTGGAATATCTGTTACCTTTATTTTCAATCTTTGGAAGTTCTCAATGTGCTCCACAACTAAACCCTTTTGCTTGAGATTTATCAATTGTCTAAAGAAGGTATTACTCCTTGTATCCTCATAGTGTGATATCATTTCTTCTGTGAAAATTATCCAAGTAATGGGTGATTTGCGAGAAAAAAGTCATCGATACCACACAAATTGATTAGGTTATAAATATAAAGAAGCAATTCATACCTTTTGTGTATGTGGCAAATCAGGTAGATCAAAGAAATACTCCATCTGAAGTATCCATGTGATTGGATCCTTGCCATCAAACTTCCTCATATCGATATTAGGAAAGCGGATGGTATTCAAACCAAACTTGGAGTTTATCTAGTCTTGCTTCATCTTCCTTGTGTCCTCATCATGAATTTCATGGGATACATTTTTACTTTCAGGTGGCCTCTCTATTAGGAAAATTTTCAATCCTTCCATGATCTCCCTTTTTAAACCATACATATTAGTATCCATTATAGCCTCCAAATTAGCTTCAGTTGAATCCATCATCCCTTGTAGAAATTTCTGGAGACTTATTTGGTGTAGAAGTTTCCTTTTTTGGTGGCATGTTGGCCAAGTATCGTGTTTAAACCTTGATTTCAAGGTGGTTTTTCTAGACGATCTTTATTCTTTTGTATATCCAAAATTTTGGCCCTTCTAGGTCTAAAATATTCATTTTTTAATTCTTTGATACATCTTCTCTACAATTCCATAAGTCTGATCAAAATTGGAAGTTCCAAGTAAAATTTTTGGTAACTTCCCCACACCTTTCTGATTTTTGTCTCTTCCAGGAGAGCGTACTTGTAAAGCATTCCAAGAGAACAATATATGATATTTGATTCTGAAACTTGAACCATAAATATGAAAGAATTTCCACTATCCAATTCAATTGGTCTCACTTAATTTGGATACTCACTGAAGAATTTATCATTGTTTTACCTGGAACACCTGTTTGAGACTAGTTAATATGACTAGTCAGATACCCTATCTTACATAGGGTGTATATACAAAATTAGGATGACCCAAAAGATCAAATTTTTATCAGAAATACCTTGATCATTTCTATAAATAGCCCCATGGTTTCAGTGTCTGAAACATCACAGAAAAAATTGTATAGTGAAAATTATGCGATGACTAAATTCAGGATGATTCCAGAACCCTATCTTACACAGGCTATATCTCTAAAATTATAAGGTCTCAGGAGATGAAATTTGAACCCTGCGTACCTTGATCCATATACTAAATATACCCTGAGGTTTTTCTTCTAAGCCATCGTAGAAAAAACGTTATAGTGAAAATTACAAGGTGTCTCGGATGAAGCAACGAAACCCCAAGACCTTGAGCTCTGATACCAAATGTTAAGAACCAAATATCAAAATAGCATAAAAAAACCTCAGAATATGTACTCAACGCCTTGACAAAGAGATAATTTCAGATAATAAGCCTCTTCGAGGGGGAAACCTCCTTACACACCACATAAATTTCCAAATACAAGATGATTCCAAATGAAAAGGTATCCTTGGTATATATCGGAGACTAGGAGGTACAATTACAACTAATGGACCCAAGCTGACATAAATAAAATAGCATTACTAATGTAATATTCCCCAATTAAGGGGTAATGTGCCAGTATTTAGGTCTTAACACTACTGTTATATGTTGATGATTTATTTCTAACAGGTGTAGAGCCTCTCATTATTCAGTGTAAGAGGGAGCTAGCCTCTGAATTTGACATGAACAATCTTGGTCTCATGCCCTATTATTTGGGACTAGAAGTATGGAAGAAGCCTAGTGAAATCTTCCTAGGTCAAGGGAAGTATGTTGTGAAGATCCTTCATAGTTTTGGGATGATGGATTGCAAATCCATGGAAACTCTCATGGTGACAAACCTGAAGAAGTTGAGAGACTCTAATTCTAATATGGTAGACACATCCATGTATTGGTAGTTGATTGGCTCATTGATGTATTTGGTTAATACCAGGTCAGACATTTGTTTAGCTGTGAACACGTTGAGCCAGTTCTAGGTGGAGCCAATACATGAGTATTGGATAGCCACAAAAGACATTTTGAGATATTTGCATGGAATGTTAAATTATAGTTTGAGATATGTCTCAAACAGTGACGTACAATGGCAAGGATATACAGATTCTGATTGGGCAGGGAATGCAGATGACAGAAAGATCACTTTAGGAGTATGCTTCAGTTTGTGATATGCTATGATTTCTTGGACTGGAAAAAATAAGAAGTCTGTCACACTCAACACTGCAGAGGCAGAGTATATTGCAACTTGTGATGCCTGTACATAAGCAGTATGGCTCTGTAAGATGGTTTCTAAACTGTTTGATCAGGTGATGGATTCAACCATGATATACTATGATAATCAAAGTTGTGTGAGGATTTTAGAGAATCCAGTGTTCCATGACAAGTCGAACCACATTGAGATCAAGTACTACTACATTCGTGATAAAGTCCAGAAGGGAGAAGTGAAGCTCCAGTACATCTCCATTGATGAGAAGACAATAGATATTCTAACGAAGCCCTTGTCCAAGGGGAAGTTTGTATACTTCAGGGACGATTTGGGACTTGTGGAGATTACTCCCTTGGTTGAGAGGGAGTGTTGATACTTTTTCATCATGGATAGTCAATGTGGTGCTAGACTGAAATTATCCCTATGGAGAATGGTCCAAGTTGTACAGATTATTAATGTATCATGGATTGACATTTTCAATAGAAAATGGTCCAGGACTGACATTCTCCTATGGCAAAGTTGGTGACCTGATCAGGATGGATGGTGCTCCCCCTAAGGCACGAATGGTGACCCAATTAGGGAGGTTGATACAACACTGACATTTTCTCTATGGTACATATGGTCACCCAATTAGAGAAAATGGTCTGAGACTAACATTCTTCTATGGCACATGTAGTGACCTGATTAGAAGAATTGTCCTTGTAGCCCATGGCCTAGATTTCATCATCGAGGAGGACTGACATTATTCCTGTAGCACAAATGGTGACCCGATCAGGAAGAATGGTCCTTGTAGTCATGGGACACTCAGTTGAGTGTGTGACAAATGTGAGACACTCAGTTGAGTGCCCAGGTTTTAGTGCCTGACTTATTCTAGGATCATGCCTGATTAGTTCAAATGAAGTATATGTAAATTTTCAGACCCCAACTGAGTTTCAGTCTCATTGATTTTTCAGCCAATGTTTAATGCCCAAACCCATATTTTTAATAGCCAATTAAACTTAGTAGAAAATAAATTTCAAAACTGAAACATGAGGATTTTGAACTTCATTTTTAATGTAGAAATAAAAATATTAGCAGCACATAAACTCAGAAAATATTAACACGGAGATTTTCAGTCTAATAGTGAGCTTGGAAAAACCCACAAGGGGAAAACCACTGAGAGAGGGAGTTTTTATTATTTGGGAGCTTTAAGGAAATTCTATTACAACATATTCATCTTCAATTATTTATATGAAAAACTTATCTTGATAACCGTGCCAAGTCTTCACATAGGAAAATGAGCAAAACTCCTCAAAACTCTTTCCATAATTTTCTACAATAAATTATAGGTCTTCTCCTCGATTTCTGTGCCTCCAAATGGTTGTACAGATGCCTTGAAATTCATGTCAATAGCTACAAAAAATTTATGGGTGCATTAATGGTTGTATGACCTCCTTGGAAATTGTGCCAAACTTTCCAAAAAACCCACACAAAAACCTTCCTCGATCTTTGTGCCAAGAAGTGACTATACGGAATCCATATGGTACAGCATGTGTACAGTCGACTGTCCCTCCTCAAAAAATGTGCCAAAAGTACAGCTATATGGATTGATAAATCCATATTGTATGGATAGAATGAAATGTTGTCTGTTGCCTCGATTTCTTTGAACACAAAAGAGTGTACGAACCTTGAAATCTGTACTGTACGGGCCTCGAAATCCGTACTGTACGACCTCCTATGTATGCTGAACCTCTTGCCTTGATTTTTGTGCTAGTTAGAAGCCTTCGGATGCATGCCCTAGCTCTGCAAAAATGACCTCTTCTCAAGCTCGAAAATGCTCTCTCTTGCTCTCTCTCAAATGTATCAACAACCCAACAATGGGTGCACCTTCCAACCCTAATCGACCTCATGAGGGAAGGTGAAAAGTTCTTCATCCAACGGTGGAGGTTAGATGAGATCAACGGTGAAAATTAAATCACTTTATCCACCCACTTTCCCTAAGTATCAAAAAATCACCTTTTAATTTGCATCTCACAAATTAAATGACTAGGGCCCACATTAGGCACTTTCTCACTCCTTAGGTGCCTAGGTGATGAGAAACACTTTCCTAGGTACTTTTTAATTAAATTTTTAACACTCCCTCTTACCGAGGAAAATGTTACTCACCACTCCAAGGTTGTCTCTGATAAATACATACTTTTCTCTGCTCAATGCTTTGGTGAGTATGTCTGGAACCTACTCCTCTATAGATATGTACTGTAGCTCCACAAATCCTCTCTGAACATAGTCACAGATGAGGTGATAAGGAATATCGATATTCTTAGACCTGTCATGGAAAACTGGATTCTCTGAGAGTTTAATGCAACTCTTATTATCACAGTAAATCATGGTAGGCCTGAGCTACACACCAAACAATCCCACCAGCAACTTGCAAATCCAAAGGGACTCACAACTAGCCTAACTGGCTTCCATATACTCAGTCTCTGCAGAACTCAAATCCACTGACTTTTTCTTCCGACTAAACCAAGACACAACTACTGATACCAATCTGAAACAACACCCTAAAGTACTCTTCCTGTCACTGACACATCTTGCCCAATCTGAATCTGTATAGCCAACTAGACGAACTCCATCTCCTCTCTGATAGTCCAGACCATAGTATACCATACCACAAAGATACTTGAGCACATGTTTTTCTGCTACCCAATGCACTCTCCTAGGCTCCACCATGAACTAACTGAGAGTGTTAACAACAAAACAAATATCTGGCCTGATATTGACCAAATACATCAATGACCCGATCAACTCATGATATAAAGTGGAATCCACCAACTATGACTCTGAATCATGAAGATTCTTCCAGTTGGTAATCATAGGAGTGGTCATGGGCCTACTTTCCTCCATCTGAAATCTCCTCAGAATGTCACACACATACTTCCCCTGTCCCAAGAAGATGTGTCCAGGCTCCTTCCAAACCTCCAATCCCAAAAAATACTATATTAGTTCGATATTAGTCATCTTGAACTCTGAAGCAAGGCTCTCCTTGCAGCTGTTGATGAGTCTCTATGCCCCTATAATAAAAAGATCATCCACATATAGCAAGAGAATGAGAGGATCCTCTCCAGCCATAATGAAGTATAGGTTGGGATCCACCTCACTCTTCTCAAAGACCAACTTCTGCAAATAGGCATCTATCCTCAAATACCAAGCTCTAGGAGCTTGTTTCATCCCATATAATGCCTTCTTCAGTCTACACACATGAGACTCTTTCCCATGCACCTCAAAGCCCAATGGTTGCTCAATATACACCTCCTCTTGTATAAGACCATTCAGAAATGCGGTCTTCACATCCATCTGGTGGATCTTCCAACCCATCTCTGCTGCAATGAATATCACTACCTTGATCAAAGTGTATCTAGCCACCAGCACAAAGGTGTCATCATAGTCGAATACCTCAACCTGTGAAAACCCCCGAGCCACAAAGCAAGCTTTGTACTTCTCAATGCTTCCATCTGCAACATGCTTGAGTTTATAGAGCCACCTGGAAGTCACCACTGACTTCCCCTTAGGTCTAGGAACAACTTCCCAAACATTGTTCTTCATGATGGAATTGTACTCTTCCATCATGGCATAACTCCAAACCTATCTACCAGTAGCCTCCTCAAAAGTGGATGTCTCAGACTCCCAAATACTGCTCACCATCATGATGTTGCTTCAAAACCTCTCGGGAGGTTTACTCTCCCTCAATGTATGTCTGGGATCCCCCACTAAACCATGTTCATCCCTCAAAGTATCCTAAGTCCACTTGGGCTTCCACCTCTCTGAAGTAGTGTCCCATGGAGGGGACTCTCCCTCCTCAACCCCATCTACTGAATACTTTGATCCTGAAGTAGACTCTGGAGTACTCAATCCTGAAACCTGTGGACCAGTAGCCTGTGGACCAGTAGCCTGTGAACCTGAACCCTGTGGCCCTATCACCTGTGATCCTATCGTCACCGAAACTGGTGGACCTGAAATCTGTGTCACTATAGTCTATTGCGAACTCACCTGAATCTAAGATGAATACTTCTTACCCCTCTATGTCCCTCTAGACTTCCTAAAGGCCCCGTCCTCCTCAAATCTGACATCCCTCCTCAAGAAAATCTTCCTCGAGGAAGGAAGGTATATACAAAAATCCTTTGAAGTCTCACTGTACCCAACTAAGATCCCTCTCTCTTCCATGGGATCTAGCTTTGTCCTCTTCTTAGAAGGGACATGTGAATATGTGATGCACCCAAAAATCAGAAAGTGCCCCACCTCTGGATTCTTCCCAGAAAAATCCTCCTTAGGATTCATGCTCCCCACAACCTTGTGAGGACTCTTGTTCTACAGATAAACTATAGTGTATCATTCCTCAGCCCAAAGAAATAGTGGCAGCCCCTAATCATGTAGCATGGCTCTTGCAGCCCCAACAATGGCCCTGTTCTTCCTCTCTTCAACCCCATTTTGCTCTAGGTTGTAAGGAACAATCAACTCTCTCTCGATGCCCTCTCCTATACATAATTCCATGAAATCCTTGGAGGTATATTCACCCCCATTGTCTGTCCTTAGAACTCTGATTTTCTTCCCTTTCTGGTTCTCCACAAGAGCTTTGAACTCTTGGAATTGACTAAAGACCCATCCTTTGGTATTCATGAAGAAAATGCAAGACTTTCGTGAGAAGTCATCAATGAATATAACATAGTATAGAAAACCATTCAATGATGCCGAAGACATCGGGCCACATACATCTGAATGAATAAGATCAAGAATCCCTACTACTCTATTGTCACTACTAGGAAAAGACATCTTGGTGTACTTTCCCAAAGAACACCCCTTGCACAACTCATGGTGCTCTTAACTGAAATATGGAACTCCAATCACCATCTCCCTCAGTACCCTCAAATCCCTATGGTGCAAATGTGCCATCCTCCTGTGCCATAGCTCACATAAGTTACTATTGCTAGTAGAATGAAAAAATGCTCTCGTTGGATAAAACATGATGTTGTATAGCTTCTCATGTCGAGTCCCAATCACTTTGGCCGAAGTGATACTAGACCCCTTTGGGAAAAGGAGCACCCACCCATCATGGAACAAGACCTCATAGCCCCTCTCCTCAATAGCATAAACTGATACTAAGTTCTTCTTCAACCCCAGAACATATAGGACCTCTCTCAACAACATGGGAGGAAAAGACTCCCTCTAAAATGATACAGTCCTGCAACCAACTACCTTAACCGCCCAGTCATCTCCAAGAACTACCTCAACATCTCCAATCTATGTAAGGTATATCAAGTTCTCATGAGCCCCTTTCATATGGTGAGAGGCACCATTGTCAATATACCACATATCTGAATGAGTGGTCCTCATGGATAAAAACATAACCAAGGAAAATTCCTTGTCAAACTTGGTGGAGAACTCTTCCACCAATGTTGAAGCTAATGTTTGTTTCTTCTTCTTGTTAGGACACTAACCTGCATAGTGCCCAAACTTGTGGCATGCAAAGCACTTAACTCTGCTCATGTATTTCTTCCCTTCACCCTTGGGTTTGTTTCCACACTTAGGACCCTTTCTGAACTTCTTCTTGTTGTTGGAAGCAAGAGTCACATTGTCCTCATCATAAATTGTGGATGAAATGCCATGTACATAACCTCTCAGGGTCTCCTCCTGAACAAAGTCATCCCAAAGACATTCCCAATTGGGAAGTTTCTCCCTAGCAACAATGCCCTCAACAAAAACAACCCATTGTTTGGAAACTCCATTCAATGTTGTTCTCACAAGCTCACTGTCAACTATGGCCTCTCCCACAACTCCAAGCTCATCTCTCACCTATGTAAATCTAGTAAGGTATGTGACCACATTTTCAGCCTTGGTCATCTTTATGCTCTTCATCTTTTCCCTCAAAACCATCTTCTGGTTTTCATTTGTACTCCAGTACAATTTAGTCAAATACTCCCACATGTGATAGACATTTTCCTTCCCCGTCAAGTGAGGAATCAAATGGTCCTTGATGGCATCAAGAATAATCCTCTTAGCCTTGATACTCTTCTTAGTGTAAGCTGCCAGAAGAGTAGCATCAGTAGGTACCACCACAGGATGAGTTGCGGTATTTTCCACAATGTCCCACAACTCATTTTCTTGCAACATCAATATCATCCTCTCCTTCCAAGCACCAAATTTTGCTGCCCCATCACATTTTTCCTCAACTCTCAAACCTATATCCATTGACCCCTTTCTACTGAAAATGACAAATTCAAAATTTTTTCCAGTGAAGTGATTGTTGTCCCAACTTTTTGACTTGCTCAAATATTTCTACTTCTTTCAACTCAGCTCTGATACCATGTAAATTTTCAGACCCCAACCCAGTTTTAGTCTCGTTGATTTTTCAGCCAATGTTTAGTGCCTAAACCCATATTTTTAATAGCCAATTAAACTCAACAGAAAATAAATTTCAGAACTAAAACATGAGGATTCTGAACTTTGTTTTTAATGCATAAATAAAAATATCAGCAACACATAAAATCAAAAAATATTAACACAGAGATTTTCGGTCTAACAACGACCCTGGAAAAACCCACAAGGGGAAAACCAATGAGAGAGGGAGTTTTTATTATTTGGGAGCTTCAGAGAAATTATATTACAACATATTCATATTCATAAATTTAAATGATAAACTTATCTCAATAACCGCGCCAAGTCTTCACATAGCAAAATGAGCAAAACTCCTCAAAACTCTTTCCAAAATTTTCTGCAATAAATTACAGGTATGCTCCTCAATTTCCATTCCTCCAAATGGATGTATGGATTCCTTGAAATTCGTGTCAACAACTACAAGAAATATTTGGGTGCATTAATGGTTGTACGACCTCCTTGGAAACTGTGCCAAACTTTCTAGAAAACCCACACAACAACCTGCCTCAATTTTTGTGCCAAGAAGTCACTGTACGAAATTCGTATGGTATGACCTGTGTATGGCTGACTGTACCTCCTTGAAAATTGTGCCAAAAGTATGGTTGTACGGACTGAGAAATCTGTACTGTATGGACATAATTAAATGTTGTTTGCTGCCTCGATTTCTGTGCACACAAAAGACTGTAGGGACCCTGAAATCTGTACTATATGGCCTCCTGTGTATGCTGAACCTCTTGCCTCAATTTTTGTGCTAGTTAGTAGCCTTGGGATGCATTCCCTAACTCTGCAAAAATGGCCTCTTCTCAAGCTTGAAAATGCTCTCTCTTTCTCTCTCTCAAATGTTTCAACAACCCAACAATGGGTGCATCCTCCAACCCTAATCGACCTCATGCAGGAAGGTGAAAAGTCTCTTCATCCAACGATTGAGGTTAGATGATATCAACGGTGGAAATTAAATCACTTTATCCACCCACTTTCCCTAAGTCTCAAAAAGTGACCTTTTAATTTGCATCTCACAAATTAAATGACTAGGGCCTGCATTAGGCACTTTCTCACCCCTTAGGCACCTAGGTGATGAGAAACACTTGCGTAGGTACTTTTTAATTAAAATTTTAATAGTATAGCCCACATAATTGATGTTGGATGATGTGTCATTTGATAATGATGTGATATAACCCTTTAATAGATAAATTTTTCAACATTGAGAATAGTTAGATGGTCAATCTAAATACCTCCCTAGTTAAGAGGGAGTGTTGAATTTTGTAACTATGGTCGGTCTTCATAATGTATATTTTTGGTCTCGGAATATTTGTAAACCATATTTAAATTCTCGAGACATAAGAAATTTATTTTTGAGTCAAGTCCGCTTTAGAAATTTTATGAGGTAAAATTTGAATTGAGAAGTCGGCCCCAAATTGAGTGATGAATTAGTATAAATATAGCCCTAGTATCTTCATATGTACACACTACAACTCGCCTCCATTAGCAACTGCAACTATTATAGGTTCGTTGGTTCTGGAAGTAACTGGGCATCTCAAGCGAAGTCTTCTTGGCATCTATCTTTTGTCTATCTCTTTCTTTCTCCAACTCGCACGTGTGAAGACTCTCTTTCTCTCCAGTGTGCATCTTTTTGTGCAACTACTGCAACTGTTTTAGGGACAAAACTTCTAGGACTTGACTTGAAGGCTGAGACTAGGTTCTAAGTGTTTCTCTTGTTGTACAAAGAATTTATCTATTAAAAGGGTTGCTAGGTTTTTCACCCTCATGGGTTTTCCCAAGGCAAATCTTGTGTCTTTCTGTGATCTCTACTTTTCTATTGTTATACTTCATTTATATGGTTGAACTTATGAAGTGTAATTGCTTGATGATATGCTGAAAATTAAAAAGGAAGTTTAATATCGTTAGAAGTAATTACTAGTTTTCATATATATTATAGCTAGATCCGTTGTCTAGGAATTTCAATACCAATATCCAAGACACCTTATAGAATGGGTACACCAGAATTAAAAGAGTTTCAAATGAAACTTGAAGAGTTGTTAAATAAGGGGTATATACACCCAAGTGTGTCACCTTGGGGATCCCCAATTCTTTTTGTGAAGAAGAAGGATGGAACCTTAAGGCTATGTATTGATTTCAAGCAGTTGAATAAGGTCACAATAAAGAAAAAATATCCTTTTTTGAACATTGATGATCTCTTTGACCAGTTGAAAGGTGGAAGAATGTTTTCCAAGATTGATTTTAGATCAGGTTATCATCAAGTGAGGATAAAAGAAGAGGAAATCAATAAGACATCATTTAGAACAAGATATGGGCATTATGAATTTACAATAGTGTCATTTGGGCTATCAAATTCCCCAACTATTTTTATGTGTCTGATGAATGGAGTCTTTAGGGTATACTTGGAAAACTTTGTAATTTTTTTCTTGGATGATATTCTAATTTATTCCAAAACAAAAGAAGAGTATGAGAAGCATTTAAGAATGGTGTTGCAAGTTTTGAGAGAACATAAGTTGTATGTCAAAATAAATAAGTGCATCTTTGATCAAAATAAGATTCACTACTTGGGGCATATTATTTCAACAGATGGGATAGTACTTAGTCTTGAAAAATATAGGCCATTAGAGGATGGTTAGATCCAAGAAATGTAACATATGTCAGATATTTTATGGGTCTTTCATATTATTACCAAAGGTTCATAAAGGGATTTTCAAAGATTGTAAGCTCAATCACTTCTTTGGAAAAGGAGTGAAATTTGAATGGACTCCCAAATGTGAAGAAAATTTTCAATAGTTGAAAGATATTTTGAAAAGTGCATCAATCTTGAATATTGCAGACCCAAATGAAGAATTTGTAGTGTGCATGGATGCATGCAAGGAAGGGTTCGATGGAATCCTCAGTCAAAAGGATCATGTGGTATCCTATGAGTATAGAAAATTAAAGGAGCATGAGAGGAATTATGCTACAAATGACTTGGAGTTAGCAAAAATTTTCTATGCATTAAAAATGTGGAGACATTACCTCATGGGTCGAATATTTGAACTAAATACATAACACTATAGTCTGAAGGATTTGTCTAGAAAACCAACATTAAATGCTAGACACACAAGATGGCCAGAATTTCTGAGTGAATATGACTTTGAAATCAAGCATATCAAAGGCAAGGAAAATCAAGTGGCTGAGACACTCAACAAAAGAGCTCGTGAAGTGAACATTTACGTCATTAGCATGTTCAACACAGATTTAAAAGACAAAAATTTAGAGGCTTCAAATTCATACCAGCGATATGTAAAAATAAAAATAAAAACATTACAATAAGAAATTTTACAGCAGAAATATAATTATTATGAGTTGAAAGAGGATGAAATCCTCATGTACAAAGGAAAAATATATTTGCCAAATTCAGGAGAGCTGAAAAACATAGTTTTGAAAGAGATGCACAATGTGTCATATGCTAAGCACCCAAGATATCAAAAAACAATTGTATTTGTAAGAAGCCAATACTTTTGGCCAAAAATAAAGAAAGAAGAGGCTAATTACATAGCCAAGTATCTAGAATGTCAAAAGGTAAAAATAGAGCATAGAAATCCAACGGGGTTGGTACAACCATTTCTCTTTCCTAGGTATAAATGGAAAGTGGTTACAATTGATTTCATTACAAATATGCCTAGGATAGTGAAGAAACATGATTCTGTCATGGTTGCATAAATTTACATGAAGGAAGTTGTCAGGCTACATGGAGTACCTAAGGCAATTGTTTCAGACAGAGACCTAAAGTTTACCTCAAATTTTGGGAAAGGTTTCATTAAAGGATTTAAGACAAATTTAAATCTCAGTATGACTCATCACCCAGAGTTAGATGGAAAAACAAAGAGGACTAACAGAATCATTGAATACATGTTTAGAATGTATGTGATGGACCAACCATCAAAGTGGGAAGACTATATCCACTTAGTGGAGTTTTCTTACAATAATGGGTATCAAGCCTCATTAAAAATGAGCCCATTTGAAGCTTTGTATGGTAGGAAATGTAACACACCAGTGAGTTGGGATAACCCAACAAACAAAGATATCATTGGGCCATAATTATTAAAGGAAATGGAAGAGAAGATGGTAAATATCAGGAAGAATTTAAAGGATTCCCAGTATAGGCAGAAAAGTTATGCATACAAGAACAAAATTTTTAGATATTTTAGAATGGGATAACATGTTTTTATTAAAGTGAAAGCGAGGATAAATTCGATAAGATTGGGTTGCAGCCCGAAATTGGCTACAAGATATTGTGGGCCATTCAAAATATTAGAAAATATATGCTCATTTGCATACATGCTATCATTGTCTGCATCCATGAGAGTGCATAATGTTTTTCATGTGTCATTATTAAAGAAATATGTGCCTGACCCTAACCACATAATTGATTGGACTATGATCTATGTGGAAAACCAAGGGGATTTCCATGTGGAATCAATACACATCCTGGATAGGAAGGTCAAAGTGTTCTGGAACAAATCCTTAGGGCTAGTAAATGTTCAATGGACCTTCTACGGTCCTAAATATACAACATGGAAGCATGAAGAAGCTATACAGGAGGAGTACTTGTAATTGTTTGTCAATTTTGAAAAAACATGAAAGCTAAAAATGCAAGACTCCATTTTGGGAAGCTAAAGTTCTAGAACCACATCTCAGAGTCTTATCCAACTATGTTGGGGGCCCTAAGAAAACAATGGCACATTCCTTGGGTTATCCTTGATAAATGAATGGTGCATTCCTTGGGTCAGCGGGTTGAGAGGAACAAGAGAATTTTTGTTGGAACTACTGTTGGAGTTGTAAAATTACAAGAATTTTGTTTCTTAAGCATTGTGATGTAAATTTGTATATGTATATCGAAATAATGTGCACCAAGGATGGTTCATAATTGTAGGGGATGGAGAATTTAACATCCCCACTATAATCCTCATTTTAATTTATGCATAACATAGATATGAATATGACTATGGCAAAGCGATGTTACATGTGAATTGTATTTTTTTTTTAATAAATATAATGTGACACAAGATGCTAGGAATATGGACAAAGATGGGGGATGATTTATCCACAAGAGGGGAATGTCTAAAAATGTCTAGTAGTGTCCAAGAGGAATCCAAGGAGAAAATTAATTATGGGTTTTAATTCAACCCACATTTCTAAATTTTATTACCATTCGAGATAACTTCTATTTTATGTTTGAGTGTATGAGAGTCCAATCATTAAATACTTGTCAGGAGTGGGTGTAGAAGTGACATCCATAGTTATTGGAAGCATGGGGATGCAGTACAATCCACATTGAGCAGAGTGAGAAGTCAACCATCTTGGGAAAATAGAGGAAATTCGTATTGGGGAGAATATAAAGTTTTTCGCATTGAATTTTGCATGGACAACAAGGAGAGACCAAGGAAAAAAACCCATTGGAGCTGGACCAAGAAGGCTAGGTGAATTTTGGATCATGTTGGAGATTTTTGGGGAATTATGGAGCTGAATATTGAAGAGCCAAGTTTTCATGCCTGAAGAGTGAACTCCTAGGTGAGTTGCACTAAAAAAACAATTGTTTGTTGTTTTCCTAGTAGTGTTTTTTGGCACTGAGTTGCTTTGAGTTCCCAACAGAGAGATTCCTAGTTACTCATGCCAGAGAGACCCTAATAAATGAATGAAACACCTGAGGGACTGAGAGAAGTGAAGGGGAGTATTCCTTGAGTTAGGTAGGTCAAGAGGAAGAGAGAGAGAGGGAATTCAGGATAGTTGTAGGAGAATACCAGTGGGTTGTGGATTTAGAGTTGTGAGTGGTTTGTTAAAGACACCCTTCTCTTGTGGTTAGCCCTAGCTTGGGGGTAGACTTGTTGTGGATATTTGGAGAAACAATTTTATGGTTGGGTGGAACATCTTTCCCAAGGCACTGGTTGCACAAATGTTTTAAAAGATAAGTGTTTAATTATTTTCAGAGCTTCACTTATGAGTTTATGGTTGTGTTTTACCCTGTGCATGAGAATGATTTTTATGGGTTGTTGTAGATGATTTTATGGCTATATTATCTTCTTTTAGAATGATTCAGATGCATTTAGTTATGGGTAAATCTACAAGAATTAATTATCAAAAGTTGTTTTTGAATTTATGTGTTCTTCCACATGTAATGTTTCTTGGTTAAACCGGGGGATGTTATATGGAGAGAATGGGGCTTGTAGCATACAAACTTGCATTACCACCCTCAGTTAAAGATCATAATGTGTTTCATGAGTCCTTAATAAAAAAATATTTTCATCACCCTAATCATGTTATTGATTGGAGTGTTATACATGTGGAACTAGAGGGAGAATTTCGTCCTGAACCACAATGAATCCTAGACAGGAGAGAAACAATGCTCTGGAACCGAGCCATGATGCAGGTCAAGGTGAAATGGAAGAAATTTGGAGTAGATGAGGCTACATGGTAATTGGAAGATTCCATGAGGATGGCATAACCATTTTTTTTTCTATATAATTATATATACATCGTGTTTTAAACACTGAGGATGGTGGTTCTTTAAGCGGGGAGGGGAATGCAACACCTTGTTTCCCCCCATAACTGTATTTATGGTTAAGAATTCATATGATTATGTTTACGAATATTGTAATCATGTTTTGATTAAAGAAAACAATAGATAGATAACTAAGTAGGAAAAACCTTGAGAATACTAACGATGATATCACATGTGGAATTGATGAAGTGGACATGTGAGGCAGAGATATGATGTTTTAGTGAAGAAAATATGAAGATTTATTATACTTATAAATATGATATTACACCTTGATCCAGGGGGAAATCGATGGCCACCCACCTATTCCACTAGCTCAAAACACGGGTTTCCACCTTGGAAATTTTTCTACAATTTTTCGGGTCCTGAACTTTCAGGGCCGTTTTGAGGCCCTAAACAATAGTTTTTGGGCACGTTAGTGCTTAGAAAATAGACAAAGGCATGGTCTAGGCCGAACGAAATATGTACTCCTCAACTAGATATTTTCGATGAGGTATAGAATGCCCCAAGTGGAGATCGTATGCAAAATTTACACCCTTGGGAAGTTAACATACCAACTACCCCCATTGGGGCCCACAAACCTTTTGGCATTTAATATTTTGAGGTTATGGTTTTGGATTTTATTTATTTTAAAAAGGCCTCTAGAGCCTCATTGTAAACATCACCATATTATTTTGAATGAGCATAGCCATCACATCTCTTCTCAGATATAAGCTACCACCATTCTAGCGGGACATTCACTCTGTAATTTTATAGTTTATGTACATTCTCTCATTAATAAAAATTGTGCATTACTGTATATCTGTGTTTATTGCAATATTTCTATGTATCTCAAAATATCTTTGTATATTTTAGTGTTATATATCTTCATTCATTTCATTCTCAAAATAATCTGGATTAGTAGTATCAGAGCAGGCTACTCGTCATTTCTTAGTGCATGTCCCCGATGAGGTCAAGGTATAGAGAGTTAGGTATTGAGCTAGTTTCTCTTGAGGAAAACCACTCTCTCCAGCCCAAGTGGCCTCCCATGGTGGAATAGAAGAGGGATGAGGGAGAAAAATATTCCATCAAGTTGTTTCTCATGGAAGCCCTCATGCAACAGAGGAACGAGATGTTGGAGAATTTTTCCCAAGTCCTTCAATGATTACCAAAAATAACGGGCGTTTATTCATCAAGCAGTCGCTTTGGATATTCTACCCCATTCAAGGTACAAGCTAATTTTTATATTCTCTTATTTGAAGGTCATATCGATGTGGATGCTTTGGAAAAATGGTTAAATTTTTCAGAAGGTTTTTCTTTGTTCACAATTTTTTCGACAGAGAAAATATCACCTTTGTGCTCCTTAAATCTCTCCCCCATGTCAAACATTGGTGGGAAACTTACTGGGAGAAAAATTCCACAGAGGAGTTTGGAATATTTATGGTCGAGCCCACTTGGGATTCTTTTATGGATATAGTCAAGGAACAATATTACCCCATGGGAAACTACGATGACCAGTACATGAGATGGACCACATTGCATCAAAACTGGGACCAAACGGTGACAGAGTTCACAAATACCTTCCATACCTTATGCACCAAGCTAGGTATCAAAGACTCGGAGTGGCATATGGTTCTGAAATACCGCGGGACTCTACACAGGTACATCCAAACCGAAATGGAGTTTCTGGACATCTCATCACTAGGAGACACGTATAGATATGCTGTCAAAATCGAGCAGAAATTTAAGTAGTAGAACAAGTGGGAATTTGGTTCTGCAAATCTGCAACAACCAAATTATGGTAAAGGAAACCCTAACTCACAGAACAATCTACCTCAAGACAACTAGTCCAAGCCACATGAAAATAAGGGAAACGAGAAAACAAAGAAGGACACTGGGAAGTGGTGCGACTTCCACAAAATCCCTTGGAACAACACTGATGAGTGTCGCTCCAAACAGTCATTGGTATCTGATCTCAAAGAAATAGATCCAAATTCCAACTCAGAATCCAATTCATACAATAACAAAAGGAGAAATATAATTGATGCAAAACCCACTGCTACTGTCACGAATGAAACAATCCAACCAGAAGAACCAAAGGATCCCAAGGAGGAGGAGCATATTTTCCATTCACAGATGTGGGTGAAGGGGAACCCATTTCATTTTATTTTTGATAGCGAAAGACATAAGAACCTCATCTTAGTAGAGATCGTCAAACAGTTGGATTTACCGACAACACCACACCTGCAGCCATACAACATCAGATGGTTCAACTAGGGACGAGATCTTTGTGTCAGTGAGCAGTGTCACCTGTCATATGACATCAAACCCTTCAAGGATGAGGAACTATGTGATGTTTTCCCACTATAGTTTTGTGATGTTCTATTAGGCCAACCATATATGTGGAGGCATCATGTTGTTTATGATTTTCGACCCCATAGCATCATTTTTACTCTGGGGGGTTAGCTCTACAAGATTCCATAGGTAGTTTCGACTACTGTACCAAAAAAAATAGTGTCACAGTGTAATATCTCATACCACAAAGTTTATCCTCTTCACAACCTGGTCATAAGAGAAATACATTTAAACCACTATAGCCTTGGCTCAAGACCCTTCTATCTAGCAGAAGCAGATCAATAAGATTGTAGAAGAGAACCAAGATATTCCTACTGCACCTATGGGGGTACCTCCACATTGCCCAGTCAAACCAAGTTATGATAAACTCCTTCATGTTCTTCATGCTAAATATTCACCAACAGAGTCCTCCCACACTCAAGTAGATCATGCAGCCAAATTGGTTCATAACAACCTTCAACAAGCTAAAAAGGGAAAATTCTTCAACAAGGCAATCAACTCATCAAGGTTCAGATTTAGTAAAAGCTTCCTCGAGGACTTGATGTAATGGAGACCATTTCTTCCTAAGGGGGGAAAATTGATCTAGGTGGAAATTGATATCCACCCACCTATTCCACTAGCTCAAAACATGGGTTTCAACCTTGGAATTTTTTCTACGGTTTTTTAGGTCATGAACTTCCGGTGTCATTTTGAGGCCCTAAATGACATTTTTTGGGCATGAAAGTTCCCAAACGATAGTGGACACTATGTTCTGGGTTGAACGTAATGTGTACTCCTTAGATAGACCTTTCTGATGAAGTATAGAATGCCCCAAGAGGAGATCGTATGCAAAAGTTACTCCCTTGGAAAGTTGACGTACCAACTACCCCCATCGAGGCCCACAAACCTTTTGGTGTTTCATCTTCCGAGGTTAGGGTTTTGGATTTTCTTTATGTTAAAAAGGACTCTAGAGACTCATTGTAAACATCATCATCTTATTGTGAATGAGTGTAGCCATCACATCTCTTCTCAGAGATAAGCTTCCACTATTCTAACGAGTCATTCATTCTGTAATTTTATAGTTTTTGTACATTCTCTCGTTAATAAAAATTGTGCATTACTATACCTCTGCATTTATTGTAATATTTTTGTGCATCTCATAATATCTATGTATATTTCATTTTTATATCTCTTCCTTCATTTTTTTCTCAAAATAATCTGGATCTGTAGCTTTTCAGCTTCATACTTCACCTCCTAGAGCTGCGACTCCAATTTATATAACTCTGGGTTCTCGGTGAGGTTATCATATGTCTGGGCGCAGCGGCTACTCAACTTCTTGCACTCCAAGGCAAGAGAATTCAGTATGTCAACTATGTTGCAGACAATTATTTCTCTGTGGTCTCTGATCTCCTGCGGGGTCTTGGGTACTGCACAAAGCTCTAGATCTGCAATGCGTTGCTGGAGCTTCTGGATCACTTATGTGAGTTGTGCCACCTGCTATCGGATTCTTTCTTCGGTCTTTACCTCAATGAATGTCACAAAGTGAAGTTCTCTGTTGACCGCTTCCTTTACTTCTAGTTGCTCCGCTAGCAACTGTTCCTTTCCTTGCCATAGCTATGCTTTCTCGTCATTCCACTTTTCTTGGAGAGCACTCTTTTCTTGTTCTGCAGCACTGTACTGTTCTACAAGTACTCCCTGTACTTGTGTCAAAGCCTGAGTAGCTTGCTCTGCTTCATCTTGTGCTTTTCGAAGTCAAGCCTCGACTGAATCCATGATTTGGTGGAGTTGACCTAGTTCATCTTCTACTTCTGGTGTTCCGACTGACAGGGGCACAGTGGAGACTGCACGCTTCTACTTAAGTGCCTGCTACACTCCTTGGAGCTCTATCTCTATCCGACTGTACATATCCTCTTGTTTAGTCTCTTGCTTCTCTACTATCTCCATCACAAAATCATTCAAAGTTGCGACAATGAATTTGAAGTCATCTGGGGTTAGTGTGGTCTCCAGCTTAGTCACGGGAGCTTTGGACTTCTTCCGGGATGAAGGTTTCTAAGGTGAACCCTTCCTCTTCCTCAAAATCTCTCCTTCATCTTTGCACTTCTATTTGACTTCTTATAACTCTTCACCATCACCCTATTGCTATGGCGTGATGGAAGCAGTCTTCACCGAGGCACTACTTAAGTCTTGCGCTTCATTGATCTTTTGTCGCATGCTAGGTCTGGGTATATCCTGAGCAGTTTCTGGACTGTCTACATCAGATATCTCTGCAGGGTCAGCTGGAACAAGGAGGTCTGCCGACCATTCCTTTGTGATCTCCTCCAAATCTTCTTTTGTTAATCTATAATAGGACTATAACTGCTACTTGTGCTCGTCAGAGCGCGTTGTGATATAGAGAAAGTGTCTATCTGCATTGAACTTCATCAGGGGCCGAAACCTGTAGAGGGTGTTCAGAGTGATGCGCAGTGTAGACTGGATAGCTACTTAAAACTGATTATAATATTAATGAAACATGGCATTTGACTGCCATTTTTTATTCATATTGTTCGAGTACCACAGGGTATTGAATTTTGTGGCCAACGGTTCAAATGGATCGATGTCCGGGAAGGTCGCACCTTTTGGAATCTACCATGCAATGAAAGCAATCAGGATCAGGAGCCAACTGAAATGGAACTCATATCCTTGGTCCTGAGCTTATCTACAGTCGAGTTCCAGTTGGTTTACCAAGTACTCTTCCCAATTCATCTGCAGGCCCTCTGCGCACTTTCCTGCCAGGTCTACTACGAATCCAATGACTTAGGTTGGTCGGTTCTTGCGAACTAACATTCCTGCGATTAGCTGACAGGCAAGGCGTACTACGTCATTCTGAATAGAGGCTACCTTGTAGCCGCTTGTTCCCTTCTCGACATCACCATAAGTCTCTTTTATCTTTTGTGCTAAGGCTCTTGTTATAACCCTAAAATGCACCACATAGGCTTACCTGGCGTCAGGCCAACTCATGTCTCTTCCTTTCCAAAGCCATGCTGAATAAAACCTTGCAAAACCACTCAAAACAAGCAACTCGCGCCCTAACCTAGCATTGGGCACGGTGGAACACTTGTTGGCCTTCTACTGCACAAGTTGGACCGCGGGCTAACCCAATACAGCCCACGGTTACCTAACAAAGCAAAAAATCAGGAAATTTTCCACCGGGACGAAAGGCTTTGGGTCAATTAACTGGAACTCTCCACCATGCATGGCCGAGAGTTCGTCTAAAACCCTAGCTCCTTTTAGCCTATAAAAGAAGGGGTAGGGGTACTATTCAAAAGGAGGAAAAATCATAGCAAAGAAACTCTGCCCAATTGCCGAATCCATTTTGTCCCAACCCTTTAGCCTTTCCTCAAGCTTTAGGAGAATTCAAGCAAAGCAGTTGGAGGACAAAGAAGAGGAGGAGCCCAGGATCAGGATCGAGGAACGATGGCTGGTCTCTAAAATCACTGTAAGTGATTCATTTTGAGATTAATAAAAATAGATGCTTTTCCCGTCCCAAATACATGAGTCTTATATGTTTTATGTGATTTGTGTTTAATCTCTAACCCTCTAGTAGAACAATAGCATGCATGCATAGTTTTGTCTTGATTGCAGGATCGCTTTTTGGAAGGAGCAGCAGAAGCAAGAAGATAAAGCTCAACGGAGGATCTACACCAACTATCGATAAAAAGGTTAGTTGGTTCTTACCTTGTTTGCTTGTGACAAAGGGTTTTAGGTTGGGGTAGAAGGTTAAAAGTTATTTCTGAAGGGTCATGATCTGCATGCAAGTTTAAGCCCTAGCTTATTAGTCCGTAGGGTAGAATACCCCACAACAGAATTGGCGACTCCACTGGGGATATTTTACTCTTAGGGTTTCTGGATTTCATTAGAGGTTCTTGGGTAGTTCAAAGAAGTTTAGTCTCTGTTTCTTTGTTTATTTTGTTGTCTATTAGGTCAATGCTAGCAGGGAACCTGGTTATCAATACCAATTTTTCTTGACTGACGCTTGACATTTATTCTCGGGACACACAGAGGTACCTGCGGCCTGCAGAAGCCCTGCCCGCGGGTAACCCGCGCCCTAACCTTCTACAGTCCACGGGTGACCGCCTGCTGTAGT
>ML800672.1:37808-48374 GCA_009831015.1 Picea engelmannii
CGTTAAACTGGTCCAGAAGAATATTCCTGATGGAGTCCATAGTTAAGCTTTTTTCAGACTCCTTAAAATTGAAAAAATAGCCGAGTGATCTTGTCCTTGTCACACTCGTTAAAATGGTTTTGAATTGACGTCTAGTCGGTGCTCGTTTCCCCCTTTTTCGAACCGAATGGACTATTGATGAAAAAGGTACCTTAATGGAGTTTTCTTTTATGCTTTTTTAGACTCTCTAAATATGAAAAACACTGAGCTTCCCTTCTCTGGGCTCGCTAAACTTACATCGAAGGACGTTACCATTGTGTGTTCTATCAACCACATTTGCATCCTTTACCCATCAGCTTAGTAACAGTTTGCTTTTGCGTCTTAACACCTTTGGCCACTGGAGGATTTTTCCGAGTATTATTTCCTAGAACATCAGTCTTGTCCTTGTGCCTTGAGCTTGTATGTTTTCTATGCTCGTTCCTCCGCTGTAACGTAATATTCTTTTATTCTTTCCAAATAATCAAAAAGAAAAAAAAAAAGAAAAAAAAATTCAAATATACCCCAAAAAGAGGATGGGAAAAGTATTTTCTTTATTGGCAGCATTATGATTCGCCCTTGGATAAAGAACATATGTCTGTTTGATTCATTAGACTTTGGGATGTATTACGACCTTAGGAAGCTTTGCTCGCTATATTGAGTTTTTTCCTCCACCATTTGGTTACTCTTCCAAACATATGGAGAGTTTGCGTTGCCTCCTGCTTCGTAGACTTATGATTAACAGATATGCTGCCTGAGTCTTATCACTTTTCGTGCTATTGTCCAAGGGAAGTTTGGTACTTAGCCTGAGTCGGCCACTCTGCAATATGTCTCTTGTCAGCATACCCAGCCATCCTGAACGTCCAATCAAGTCTTTGTTCGAAATCAATGAAGCCTTCAGTTCGATCATCAAGATTATCAAGTCCATAACCAACGAGCCATCGAAGATCTCTGGGTAGTGCAGTCGTACACTCATATTACACTCCTACCCGAGTTTAGAAGATTTTGAAGTTGTTTCTCAAGCTCTGAAGTACAGCCATCAGACCAACTTAGCTTCTGAGAGATGGATACTTTCTATGTATATCTTTCTGATTTCGAGATGTAGCTCCGCTGTGTATTGTTCGCGGCTACTCTTTATATTTATTTGACATGGATCTATAGTGTATTTGATTGGTATCCATGGTTCTAATTTATCCCGAGCATGGGTATGCCCGCCTCGGTGAGACATTTGATATTTTTGCAGACGGCACCTCCTGATTCCCGATTCCTAGGCTCACTCATTCAGTATATCAGTACATATTGGTAAAGAATTGGTAATGTATTTCGGCCATCATATTCTCTTCTGACCTCACACATTAGGGGGTATCTGTTATAACCCTAAAATGCACCACACAGGCTTACCTGGCCTCAGGCCAACTCATGTCTCTTGCTTGCCAAAGCCATGCTAAATAAAACCTTGCAAAACCACTCAAAACAAGCAACCCACGCCCTAACCTAGAATTGGGCGCGGTGGAATGCTTGCTGGCCTTCTACTGCACGCATTGGACCGCGAGCTAACCCACTACAGCCTGCGGTTACCTAACAAAGAAAAAAATTAGGAAAGTTTCCGCCGGGACGAAAGGCTTTGGGTCAGTTAACTGGAACTCCCCGCCATGCATGGCCGAGAGTTCGTCTAAAACCCTAGCTCCTTTTAGCCTATAAAAGAAGGGGTAGGGGTACTATTCAAAAGGAGGAAAAATCATAGCAAAGAAACTCTACCCAATTGCCGAATCAGTTTTGTTCCAACCCTTTAGCCTTTCCTCAAGCTTTAGGAGAATTCAAGCAAAGCAGTTGGAGGACAAAGAAGAGGAGGAGTCCAGGATCAGGATCGAGGAACGGTGGTCGGTCTTTAAAATCATTGTAAGTGATTCATTTTGAGATTAATAAAAAAAGATGCTTTTCCCGTCCCAAATACATGAGTATTATATGTTTTATGTGATTTGTGTTTAATCTCTAACCCTCTAGTAGAACAATATCATGCATGCATAGTTTTGTCTTGATTGCAGAATCGCTTTTTGGAAGGAGCAGCAGAAGCAAGAAGATAAAGCTCAACGGAGGATCTACACCAACCGTCGATAAAAAGGTTAGTTGGTTCTTCCCTTGTTTGCTTGTGAAAAAGGGTTTTAGGTTGGGGTAGAAGGTTAAAAGTTATTTCTGAAGGGTCATGATCTGCATGCAAGTTTAAGCCCTAGCTTATTAGTCCGTAGGGTAGAATACCCCACAACAGCTCTATCTGTGGTATTTCCAGGGTAAAAATCATGTGGGTTAGGGCCTTGCATGCTCAACTCGGTGATCCGATGGATGAACATCGGATCCACTGTGATATGTCAGTTCATCCATAAATGTCCTCCATGGTAACAAGATAACAACAACTTAACACATGCGTTCACTTCTTCATGTCGTTCGAAGTGCAGGATCTTAATAACATTAAGCAGGGTAGACTGCGCGATGTTATGGGTCCAAGGCTGGGGGATAATATTTGAATTCTTGCCTTTCGTCCTGGTTAGATACTTATGCGGGGCGAGCATACTGTAAGCTTTACGATCTCCAAGGTTGAATTCACTAAACTTCACTGCTGCTATCCTATCTTGGTCTGTGTGAACTACGTGCATCCCTTTCGTGAGGTACACAGTGACCAAGGCATAGTCAAAATCTCTACGCATGCTATCTCTGTTCATTGCGTCGCACAGAGGAGGTATATACGCAGGTAAGATGCTTGGAATCTACTTAGGATTCACGAGATCGTCTCTATGCTTCATTTTCGTCTCTATCGTGATTCTGGAAGTTCCTGCTCCATGAGCAGTCGATGGATAAGCTTGGACTCCTCATGTCGATGATACTTGCACACCTACATACATCCTTCTTTCCTCCATGACTTTCTCGATCCTGAGATCAATGAGTACTTCCTTCGCAGATTCTTCAAGTGCGCTAAGCTCCTCGGACATATGCGCTCATTGTTAATAATATCAGGTTCAAGAAGTAATGTAGACATGGAAATAAGATGGAAAGTAAGGGTGTAATGATCACTGGAAAATCTTAACCAAGGTTGCGAGCTCAAATTCTCAATTTGGAAAAAGTATTCTTTGTGCATGGCGTGACGGGATAAATAGAAAACTCAGCAACGGATTTCTTGCAATGGGTATGAGGCTTCATTACCTCTTGTTCTATATGTTATGGCACGGTCCAACTATTAGTTGGCGAGCTATAAATGTTTTTCCAGCCATTCGGAGCACCAGTCAAATGGATTTATTGTCCCCAACGACTATATTGCTTCGCCATGGCGAAGTGACCTATGTCGTTGTTCTGATATCTTGAAGAAGCTCAAATTCTGCAAATTTTCCTTCTGCAAGGCTCCCTCTGAAACCTTCTGTAATTTTTCAATATTATCCCTCTTCTTACTTAGCTTGCTAGCCTTCTTTCTAGTGAGCTTTGTCTTAGTATTCTTCTTTCCATTCTGATTCTTATCTTCTTTAGATATAGTTACTACGCGTTGCTGGGAATCTTTCAGAGTTAACATCTCTTCTACTTCTGGAGTAAGTACGTTAGTCTTCTGAGGGTATTATAGTGGTCTTGCAACTTCAACATCAGAGTCTCTAGGGTCAAATATCTTTGATCCGTTCTCTTGTTCTTTAATCAATTGAGCAATCTTTCTGGTCATGAAATCTTTTAACTCTTGTTTCTTCTGTTCCAAGGCTTCTTCTTCTTCTTTTCATCTGGCTTGATCTCTTTCAATCCAAGGTTTCCCTAGTAACATGGTAAACAGGGCGTTGTCTTCCATACATTTGATAATCTCAAAATCTTCCTTTGTCGAAGTTCCATTGACAGTCATAGGTATCCGAGCGAGCCTTCCACATAGGTTTACTATCTTTCCTCTGAATAGACTTATTCCTCCTAGGGAAGGGATCATAATTGGCCTTCCTATAGCTTCCCATGTTCTTTCTGGCATAATATTCACTTGTGTCTCTTTATCAAGAATACAGTTAATGCTGAAGTCCCCTATTCTTGCTTCAATTCATTCTTTTTCTTTGAAAATCTCTGATAATCTGACATGTCGGTGGTCATTCATGGTATCTTTCATTTGTATCAATACTTTCTCTGATTCATGTTGGGGTTCTGCCAATTCTAGATCTGCCTTAGGGTTTTCTTGATTCATATTCATTCATTCAAGCGTAGCGATCATTCTAGGGAAATCCAACACTTCATGGTCTATATCTTTACAACAAAGACAACTAGGTCTTCTTCCAGGGCATTCCTTAGCAAGATGTCCTGGTCTTCTACAACTATAACAGAGGACCAATCCTCTCTTTATTTTAAATGATCCCCAGATCTCTTTATACGGTACACTAGGATCATAGGAGTTAACCTACAACAAATTCTTTCTAGGATCATGCATCCATTTGTTAGTCTAGACATTCTTTCTATGCATAGGTATAACATATCTTTCGTTATTCTTATCAGATCTATTCATATCAAAATTTCTTTCATCTATTAACACCCTAGCTGTCAAACTAGGAAAAAACCTATCAGATATACCTAGATCCATACTCTAGAAAACAAAAATTCTACCTATCTTACTTATACAAAGCACAAGTCTTTCATATCTAAGACTTATTTAACTATTCTTACCTTTAACAGAGCATAAAGTTTACATATATTACCTATTTCAATTAGAACTTATCGCTTTTATCTTTCTTGGAGCACAAATATTTTAGATTCTGCTTCTTCTCTACAGATCCAACCTTCTTACTTTAACACAAAGCTTCCAGATCTTGCTTCTTTCTTTCAAATTCAACCTTATTTCTTTAGCATAAAGATTTCTTTTGCACAAACCTCTTCTTTCTTAGTTCCTAGCAACCAAAGTTTCAGGTCCTGGCAACGAAACCATTTGTTGGCATAGGGGCAGACCCAGGGTTCAACACTCAAGAGCGCACCAACAAAGCGCTAACTACCGACCCTTTTGGCAACACTTGTGAAGTAGATGAAGTCTCACCCGAGGTAGAGGCAGGGGTGGTTGCAGGACTCAAGCGTATGAAACCTTAGCTGGGACACAGATCTGTGATTATATTTTTTACAGAGCACTTAGCATTGATAGATTATCAATATTCAACCATTACTTTACTTCGCAGATAGCACAGAGCATCGCAACATTCACTTAGGTCTAAGGTATTTCAACATTTAGCCATAGTAAAACAGATTAGATCTAGTAGATCAGCACTAAGCACATTCATACATGTCTAATAAGCACAAAGCATAAGCAAATCTATCTAAACATGTCCAAGCACTTAGCAGAAGAAGGGATAAACACATCAAGTCAAAGCACAAAGCATAACACACAGTACTTACATGGTTCACTCCCACCCTGGGGCTACATCCACCAACTCTTCTTCTTATTGTCTTCAATCAAATAGGTTACAAGCACAAAGCCACCAAACCCCTACTCTGCATAGGATAGGAGATCTCCGCACCTCGCTAGATCCTCCTTCCCCGAGTATCTGAGCACCCAGTCTCTTACAAACACTCTCACTTAACACTGCAAGTTCAATAATATGCACAGAGCCTACTCAATCACATAGATCACTTGGACATAGCAATATTTACCATCACATAGATGTACTGTACTACTTACATCACCTAACTTACTTATTTATACATACAAAATGGGCCTAAACATGGGCAAATCCCATGGGATGATGTCCCATTAACGTTACATTATCCCCCAAACCCAAAAAGGACCCAAAAGTGGGTCGAGATTCCACAATCTCTGCTTCGTCTTGTCGCTCCATCTTCGACAAGCTGTCGAAGTCCCAAAAATGGTCAAACATGACCAAGTATCTCCCAAAACTTGGTCAAGGGCTAACACGTACCCAGATCGGTATGGGAGCCGCGTGACTAGTAATGGAAGTCAGGGAAATGGTTGGAGAAGTTAATAACCATTGATGGTTTTTTTCTCTTGAAGAAGGAAACAAGGGTCAATTGAACGACCTAATAATAGGACACCACGAACTTTCTCCTTCATAAATTTGGACCATAGACAATAGGTCGCATCTGACAGAAGCCACAGGAGTCCCAAGGATTGGTAGAGGAAGAGGCCAAAGGTGAAAAACATCACAAGAGAGGAGAGAAGGGAACACACGTAGATATAGAGGGATAGGCGTGAACATCGGTAGAGGAGGGAGAACAAAACACAGTGCAGAGATAGAATACTTTGAGGAAGAGTCGGAGCTACGAGCTCATAGGTTGAGGGAGAAATGAATAGAGGTGTTCATTAGAACAATTCAAAGAGGAAGAAGTGGAAATATTTCCTTGAAGAAATAGAAAGCTTGACCCGTTTGATCATGATCACCCTGAAACAAAGAAGACCTAAATCCATACTAAAGCAATAAAAGGTTGCAACTTGGTACTTATTGGATAAAAACCAACATTGGTAAGGGGGGCTCACTGAGGGAATGTATAACAGAGAAGGGGCTCCCTTGTGCATAGGAAATCCAGTTGATAAACTACTTGATAAACCTATGGAAGCCTTGAGCTCAATGGGAAGGGAGCGACTTATGTTGTTGTCAATGGAGGAAGGAAAGTAACCTTCCTGGATCATATGAACTTGAAGACCAATTGAATCATTCCCTTGTGATATCATTTCTTGGAACAGGGGTGGCGTACTGTAGGAAGACACTCTACAATATGGCCTAAAGTTGGGAAGAAAGACATCCTCTCTCAGTTAGTTGGTTGTTGATACTTCCTTGAACATATAAGTGTTTAATATGACTTGTTTATTGTTCGATATTACTGTAAATGTGTGGGTTCTATTTTATGGAAAATGTGAATGCATTTGAATGTATGAAATCTATGAGTAATTAGAATGTATGATTTTATTTTCACTGTCAATCTGTTGAATTAATGGAGTCAAGTGAACATGGTGTGGTATAGTGTATTCCTGGAAGTCTTAAAGCCTTGAGAGGAAATTTTATAGGATATGGCCAAAACTTCATCTAGGAGGTGACGAGAGTGTCCTTGCCTTTGTGAAGTTTTGGGTAGAGTATGAAACCCCAAGTCCTATTAGAACCTGTTATCCTTAAGTGGAAATCTTGCAAGGTATACAAGAAATTCACTTACAATGAAGTCAGAAGGACCATGAGGGTCTTAGAGAATTTTACGAACCCTTCAGGATCTAGTAAACCTAAGGGTGTTGGCTTGTTGGAACCAAAAATTTGACTAAGTCCGGAGTCGGACGGTCTTCCAATGAAAAATCCTATGTTTTGAGTCAGAACGACTCTTAACCGTCGATTCAGTGCAATGAGTGCATCTGAGTCGTTCGTCGGGGATAGAATATTTGAAGTGATCAAGAGTTGGAGTAGGGAAACTCCGACAACAATGAGAGAGGTCATAAGTTATAGATCTATTGGAGGACCTATCCTCACCATTGGATCTATGAGATCCATTTTTTACAAAGAAAGGCCTCAGAGTGTAGGGGTCATTGATTTGGCAGAGGCCATAAAGGAAAAATTTGGGTCGTTGATGCCAAGTTAGTTTCGTCTGGAGAAGAACAATTGGAAATTTTGGGAAGAAGGCTGGAAGAATTGGCCAAAGATGATGAAATATTTGGAAGTCGTTGATCTGTCGAAAGAGGTCCGAACAGAGCATACTCGTCGGATAATATTCGACTAGCTACAAAGAGGGGGAAATAAAATCATTAACTATTCCCCAGATAGAACCCGAAGATTTGATCTTGACTGTCGAAAGAGGTGTTGCGAACATTGTCTCATCTAGCCAAAGCAATTGACGAGACCAGACGATCGAAAGTAGCCATCGAAGTTGAAGTGAATGCACTTCGACGATGATCAAGACCTTTCCAAGATTAGACGAGGACCATCGGTTGACACATGGGCGAGATGGAATCTTAGTCGTAGATTTTCATAGGCCCCACCTAGTTTCCTTAGAAGAGTTTCTAGCATGGTCGTTAATCGTCATGCAAGTTCAAGGCACCAAGATGATTAGATCCATTGGGTGTCAAGGTCTGAGAGCCATCGGATTTGGAGACTGGACTTATCAGAGTTCGTCGTCAGAACCTGAGGATGGAGGTAACTTATTTCTTTGTGAGAAGAGAAAAATTGACATCACACCAACCTAAGTGAGGGTTAGGGGGTCAAGTGTACTACAAAGATACTGAAATCAGAGGTTGTTCCTAACACAAAGCCTTCTGAAAATATTTCTAGGGATCCAAAACTTTATCCCTGAGAAGGGAACTCAGGCACATCATGTGCTTACAATCAAGCTCAATAACCGAAGGACAACACCCCAAACTGAGACTCAACAACACAACTATAGTCTCAAGCCGCTTGGAAGAAATCCATATGCATAGAAACATCAGAAAATAACTACGATAAAGATAGCAAACGAATCTTGAAATCGGATCAATGACTTCTGCTAGGGGAGATGAAAAGGACCCCCCTAAAATAATGCTAAGTCAACAGTGTACTTGAATCTATTCCTAATCTATTTATAAGGAGTTTCATTATCAACGATCAATGAATTTTTTATCCATGAACTAAAAGGGGTTTGGGATCCAATAAAAAAGAAACAATGTAAAATAGAATACCTATATGGGTAAACCTTTCATCGTTTTCATACAAGAAATCAAGATGGATCCTATTATAAATTAGAATATAGGAGAACGGACAAATCTCGAGCCAAGCCATAATAGTCTGAAAAGATTCATTTGGAAAATCTGGGGGCTTATCTATCTGGGTTAACCATGCATAAATATCGGTTGAAGATGTCAATTTGGAGCCAAGCCATAATAGTCTCAAAAGATTCATTTGGCAAATCTGGTGACTTATCTTGCTGGGTTAAACATGCATAAATAGCGATTGAAGATGCCAATTTGGAGAGCATTGGATATTTCCCTTAATTTTTTCCAAAGAGGGGAACAAAAAACTAATCATCATCTGGGCCTATCCTAGCCATCATGAAGCCCACGTGGTGGAACCTTCTGTCTACGTCAAGAGAACTAAACAAATACTTCCGGTGGATATCGGGAGGTGATCTAAATTTACTGACAGAATCCCATGGAAACAAAGGAAGCACAAAATGTAAGATCGACCCTATTCTCTCATATTTCATTAAAAATTCCCTTGATGATGAAAATTGGATGTCTCAAGGGTTTTTGAATCAAAATCTTTCATTTTGAAAGGAGCTTTGTCCGGTCATTGGTCAGCTAGTCTGGACCTCGTTAAAGGAGAAAACCATCAAATATTACTTTTTTATTTGAAATTATGTGGTTTGACAACCCTGACCTTCAAAACCCTAGTAAGGAATGTTGAAAAGACAATTACCCTGGACCAAAAAATTTCATCCTTTAAAAGTAATTGCAGAATCGTAAAAATATGGTAAAGACCTAGAATAGGTAGGTTTTTGGAAACATCCTTTAAAAAAGAGATCAGATAGAAGCCGATAGAACAAAACCTCCAGAAGAGAAGGTAGCCAATCTACTTGACTCTCTATACAAAAAGAAGAAAAGAAGAAATATATTGGAGACAAATGTCAGGAATTCAATGGCTTAAAAAGGGGTATAGAAGCTCTAAATTTTTTCATGGACTTGTTGACGGGCGAAAATGACCGTCCGTCAATTGGGAGAGTGGAATCGGTCCGGGGTTGTCTAAATAACCCAAGCCGTTTGGAATGGACCACCCTGACGAGTTTAACGGCTCCATTGGCCGCTCTAAGGTCTCCTAAGAAAACCAAAGGGAGAAATTGATCTGAGCTAAGTAATCTAAACTAAGGAAACTAGAAACTAATAAAACAAATTAAAACAAACTAACTAACTAAATAAAGAAATCAAACTAAAATAGGGGAAACTAGAAACTAATAAAACAAACTTAAACTAACTATAAACTACTAACTACTATATATACAAGATACTAACTATGATTATAATAACTCAAATCAACTGCCTAATTATCTGCTATGAAATTCCTTATTCACAAATATACATTATAGACAAAACTACAGATTTAGTTAAAACCTGCAAAACTCATGTGTTCGCTGCCCTGAGACAGCCAAGGATCTCTTTTTTATCTTTTATATTTTATGAAAAGGAAACACAAACTACTAAAATTAAACAATCTAATTTATCTTACTGAAATTAAACAATGTAATATAAATCTAACTAAACTATTATTTATATCAAACTACTTAACATAAACAATAAATATCTAACTAATTGACCTCGAGACGCTCCAAGTCTGCCCTGTGTATGATTGCTTCGTAAGCTGGTTGGAGGAAGAAATTCACACCATTTAATCCTTAAGCTTCTCGAAAACGATCAGCTATGCTGCTTCTTGAAGTATGTTACAGGACAAACAAGACATAAAATAAATCATAACAGTTTTAAGATGATAAATCTCTGCAAAAGGGAAACCTATTGTGCAGCAAACTTATATAACAATTCAATTAATGAATAAGACAAAGCTATAATTCATAAAATGAATCAATAACTGCTATGTTCTTTATCTCTTT
>ML800672.1:71933-82233 GCA_009831015.1 Picea engelmannii
ATAATCTATAATACAATTTATTATTATTATTTTTCATATAAATTATATATATATATATATATATGAAAAAAAAAAAATTCAATGTTCTTCATATATTATTTAAAATTATAATTTTTTTATATATATATTATTTATTTATGTATAAATATATTTATGATTATATCAAAAAATATATAATAAGTATTTATGGTTAAGAACATGCGTTTTCTCCTAAGAGGTCAAATGTTCAAATCCATAGGGGGTAGGGTATGTATACCTCCGTAGACTTTACTAGTAAAATCGTTGGGCAGAGGGGGTCTCATACACCAATTTGGTGTCTGGCTTGGCCATGACCTTAAAAAATAAATTATTGTTATTATTATTATTATTATTATTTGGGAATGGGTTAAAAGGATTAAGGTTAAGTATATTTTACATGGACTATGGATGACTATGATCGTCACATTGTGACATAGAAAAATTATCATCAAAATGCGACATTCTGAGATGTTCATCACAATTTGACGTCGAGATGTGATTGTCTGAAAGAAATGTTAGGAATGCAACATGAGAGTGCGATGTTGGAAAATGTTCGTCAAAATGCCAAAAATGAAAAGGTTAGTAAGATAGTGAGGAGTCAACATGTCGGTCATATTGCAATGTTCGTGGAAGGATTTACACTAGAACCTGGCATTGGGATGTGCTTGTCACAAAGCAACATCAATAATGTTGTTTGTTAGAATGTGACATTGGGATGTGTTTGTGACAAAGCGATGTTAGGAAGTTTGTTTGTCAGACTAGGATGTTAGCAAATGTTTGTCACAATGTCAGAAAGGAACAAGTTAGTAACATAGTGAGGTTTCGACATGCCCGTCACATTGTGATGTTTGTGGAAATAATTATGCCAGAACCTAATAGTGGGAGGTTCTTGTCACAAAGCGACGTCGAGAATATTGTTTGTTAGAATGCGACAATGTGATGAGTTTGTCACAAAGAGATGTTAGGAATGTTGTTCATTAGAGTGCTATGTTGGGATGTGTTTACCACAAAGAAACATTAGAAAGGTTATTCATCAGAGTGCAACTTCAGAAAAAAATCATCACAATGTCAGAAAGGAACAAGTTAGTAACATAGTGAGGTTTTGACATACCCATCACATTGAGATGTTTGTGGAAGTACTTATGCCAAAACCTGACAGTGGGATGTGCTTGTCACAAAGCGACATCAAGAATGTTGTTAGTTAGAATGTGACATTGGGATGTTTTTATCGCACAGTGACGTTAGGAAGGTTGTTTTTTAGAGTACTACGTTGGGATGCTTTTGTCACAAAGCGACATTAGGAATGTTGTTTGTCAGACTGTGATGTTTGAAAATGTTCGTCACAATGTCAGAAATGAACAAGTTAGTAACATACTGAGGTTTCCACATGCCCGTTACATTGCGATGTTTATGGAAGGATGTTGGATTTAGTCACATTGCAACATTACATAGCGGATTAAAAAAGATTGTGTTTTTCCTTAAGGTTTTTATAAATTTATATTTTTTCATTAAATGGTATGTTGCGTCATTAAGAAGTTTATACTATTGGCAAGATATATGTTATATAATACTATGACAATTTACAAGAGAAAGAATAGGAGGATGAGTTAAAGAAAAATTAACATTTCGACATTTATAAGCAACCTTATTGTGGAATTGAATGTTAATGTTATTGTAATAGTAATACTTCAATAACTTGCAGTGTTAATGTTATTGCAATGTTAAATTGAATTAAGTTTTTATCATTGAATTGAATGTTAATGTAATTTCAATAGTAATACTTCAATAACTTGTAGTGTTAATATTATTGCAATGTAAATTTGAATGTTGAATTGAATTGAATTAGGTTCTTATCGTTGAATTGAATGTTAATGTTATTGCAATAGTAAAACTCCAATTTAATGTTACTTCAATAATAATACTTCAATAACTTAAACAATATGAAATATTGACAATTTAAAAGTTAAAAAAATGATTTCCATTAACTTAATATTATTTGAGCGACGTGACATCCGAGAGGTTATCATTAAATAAATCAATAAAAATCCAAGAGAGATCAAGTTTAATATTATGCCATATTGTGACATGTTAAATGAAAAAGAGTAATTATAACTTGATTGGAATGATCCATATCAACATTTCAAGATAAATAAAGGTTATGTTTGGTCTAGACATATGAATAACATGAGATATTACAACATATATGGAAAGTACAAACATAGTAGGAAGGCAAAAATAATCTAAAGTTGACATGTATAAAAGAAAAAGAATTTTATTTCGAAAATGTAGTGACAATGTAAAATTAATAAAATGATTAACTTGAATCGAATGACACATATTAAAATTAATAAAATGATTAAGTTGAATGGAATGACACAAAGAAACATTTCAAGAGTAATAAAGGTAATATTTGGTGTAGTCATTAAGAAAATATGTGACACTCCAACATATGGACAATAATTATTGAAGAGATAGACTTCGTTATGATCTGACATAATAATAAATAATACTAATATTGTTTTATTTAATGTAACGTAACATTGTGAAAGTGAACAGTAATAAAATGAAATTTTCAAAACCCACAAAATATTAAACTTCATGAAACGAAGTTTCCAAATGCCAAAAAAATCTTAAAATCCCTTATATGGTAAATATAACAAAACCTATTAAAAAATGCAACCAAATTTGTTGCAAGCACAACACCAACTAAGATCAACTTGTCCATGACCATTTTGTCGATGAATCCATTCTCTTCTCAAATTTATTCCTGCCTCTCTGTAAAAAATATGTATAAATTTGCGTAGCATTACCTTCAATGTAGATAAAAAATTGCAAAGTGTCATCAAATAGGTGGAATAGTTCAGCATGTCTAGCAGTGATCATATTTTTAATGCCATGAAGAAATTGTTCCTAATGTGTTATTTCATGCAAAGCATAAATCAACTTGGATGCATCTGAGTTGGCCATAACGTTTGGAAATGAAAAAGAAAAATAAGAAAATGAATTACTATAGATGACAAAATATCATTAAGAGAAGGAAAAAAAATAAAAAATCTTCAATCGTTTCAAGTATGGGTCGAAATACAAATATAAATTGCATATGAAAATAAATATGTTTCTTCCTTACTTACAAAAAGGTTTAACAAGCCAAATGACATGTAGAAGATTGCATGTATGCATTTTATAGGCAACTTAGCCTTTTCTCCCCTGCAACATGTTATGCGTAGTAATATATGATAGTTTAAATGTTACTGGTTAGTAGTAAACAAATTTAACAAGATAAAGAATGATTCGTTTGTTTTATAAATAGGAACATGAAAGTACGGAAGGTATAAAACCTATATATATAAGTTAATAAATGATTAATACAGGAATAGTAATTACAAGTGACAATAAAATCAACAAAACACATGCATTATATGTAGAGATAAAGTATTTACATGGTCTGTTACAATGATAAAGACTGTAATCATTTCTCTTCCTTCTTTCTAATAGTAACATAAGCATTATTTTTCCTCTTAGCATAACGTTGAAAAGAGAAATGTGGAGATATGTGCAAACCATCTATCGATTTCACTCTTTATATGGAAGTGAATGTCAACCCCTGCCACTCTTTGTTCCCAATATCAATTGTAGCTCGATCTAAAGTCAACCCCTGTGATTTGTGTATGGTAAGGGCCCTTGCCATCTTTAGAGGAATTTGTTTATGATTTCCTCTTGTAACAGGTGTGATTGGAACAATGTTTGGATTAATTATGTCAAATGAAACATCAATGTACTTATCAAAAAGAACAATAGTGAACATTGGAAGTTGGGGGGGGCTTTGTTCCAGGCATATAGAAAATATTTTGAATGTAACCAAGTGCACCATTAACTAAGTCAACTTCAACCCACAAGTTACATGTCAACATGACACGTTGACCAGGAAATAACAAAACCTCATGTTCCAATTGATCATCATCGACACCAGTAGTTTCAACTCGTCTTGTATGCTCAACTACAGATCGTGCAATTGGAGAATTTAATGATTTAAGTATTTTCCTATTATGCAAGGTGAAAAAATCATTTGTTGGGAACAAGTGAATTGTTGAATTAAATACTCCCCTTTCCATAGGAGGCAAACTCATATCAACCCGTGACATAAGAAGATCCCAATCATCAATAAGGTGTTCAACATTTCTTATATTAGTCAAGAGTCGTCGAAAAGTAGATTGCCTTAGATGATTTCCTTGTTGTCAAAATATTGTATCCAAAGTAACAACAATGTTGAATTTTTGCCACAAAACTTTCTTTATTGTATTACATGCACACATAGGCTTATCTTTCACAGGAGGCAATTGACCAAGGTCACCCACAAGAATGAAGGATCTACCACCAAAAGGACATGTTTTTTTCTTAGGAAATGTTTCTCGTAATCGAGAATCTATCTGTATGAATAATCTTGGTCCTAGAAATCTCATTTCATCAATCAAAATATATCGAATGTTCCTCATTTATTATTGAAATATTTGAAGACATTACCCTTGTAGTGGTCGCGTATCTTTTATAGGAATTTTTAGAGTAGATTGTATTTTTTTGTCATGTATATTAAAAGCAGCTATTCCTGTTGGAGCGAGAAAAAGTAAAGAACTATGGTCATTAGCTGCTAAAGAGGAAATACCATGAGAAATACAATGAATAATAAATGACTTTCCAGTGCCAACATTGCCTTGTATAATCATGTGAAGAGGTTCATGATGTTGATATTCAACTAAGTGTCGTAATATGATCTCAAAATCAATTCGTTGTTTCTCTGACAAAGACGTTGGTGAAGGAATTGTGCTAGGAGTAATTTTGACAATAAAATCCCTAGATTGGGATTTTTTTACAAAATCTATAACTTCTTCTGCAACACCATTTGGAGCCATTGATTTCTCCCAATTAAAGTTTATATCAAAATCCCTTCAACCAAGAGTCTAGAGGTCAGAAATAGTGGAATTAATTGGAGGTATCAAGCAAGACAAAACCTGCCATTCTTCAAAGTCTTCTTCAACAATGGTTGAATGTTCATGGGAATATTCATCTTCTTCAGCATTATTAGAAGAGAAAGGGGCCCGATCAACATTCCATGCTTGATATCGAAAATTCCACCAATTTTCAATAATTATTTCACTGCAGAGTCCAATATCAATGGGAATATTCTGAAATGGTTTGTACAAAATTAACTTAGTCAAACAAAAAGTCTCAGTCATCTGAAGCCTCATTGGGAATAGAATAAAACGTGGCCAAACTTGAACAATGGCAGGAACATATCTATGTTTCCATGGTTCTTTCTTACGTTTTTCATCAAAGGTCCAAGATCTTGTTGTTTCTATCATAGACAAATGTTCAAGAAAGGAAGGTCAGTTTTGATGTATTTGAACAAAACTATTCGAACATGAAAATTGACGGGGATCATGAGATAATTTCTTGAAGACATTTCCACCCACATTTAAGGAAAATAATTTCCTACTACAAACAACAAGAGGTAGCTTTAATAACATATGGGAAACTTCTTGTGATCCAATGTCACAATCAACAAGATTTTCTGCAAGGAAATTTCTGTATGCACATAACGAAGGAGCTTATGATCCACTTGCATTTGAAATTCTAGTCAACATATCTTGATAACTTTCCTACCTCTTTTCTGCTTTTGAAGCATACTTTGTAATATATTTCAGGACAACATGTCGAGAAACCACTGGTTGACAATCAAAATTAGCACACCACATTGCAAGAAGATCAACATTATGTACATTTAACCTATCATCATTTTGTGAAGGCTCATATTTCTTCTTTCCTTTCTCATATATGAACAATATTGAATCATCGTGAACCTCCCATGGAGCATTGTATCGACATGTGAGAATACACCCCTTTTTTCGTAAACAAGAATCTACAGTGCACTTTGTATGTCTTTGAACACGATTCAACAAATGCTCATAATCGTCATGAGGATCGGAAGATAGAATTTATCCATTATTTAACAAGCATGGATCATCATTTAGGCTTCAAGAAACCATTATGTTTTGTCGATGAATATCACATGAATTCCATGATGTTACATATCTATCAAAGAATTGCTTTGCAGCATCCACATTATAAGGGTTTTACCAATCCAATGCATCCATGTTTGGAGCACCTTCCAACCACAAGAAACCATGGATGTGGGTTGAACCTCTATGTTTCCACTCATACCTAAAAAAAATAATATATAGTTAATATATATAGCTTAAAGATAACAACAAGATCGTGAACCAAAAATAAATAACAAAAATCCAAAAACACAAACCTGTACAAAATGTCTTTAGCTCAAAGGTATTTTTTGATGAATTCTTCCTCGAAGATATGAAATCTTTAATGCATAAACATGGAAACAAGTGGGGGTACTGGATGAAATTTTCAATTTTTTTGTGATGTTAATTTAAACAATGAAAATGTGCATTTTTGGGCATGACATTGTGTAAGTCATACCACTGTGTGTCAGTTGCACTCAAAGTAAAAAGGAACGTTGGAAAACCCAACTGAGAAATCATGTCTATGTGTTCAGTGCAATACTTTTTCCAATAGGCCCTTGTACCTCGAAGAGTAGAACCAAAATTCATAAGATGATCAACCAACTTATTGCCATGTACATCAATTAGTTGTTGTCACAAGTCTTGAATTGTTGTAGGTGAGTTATCATGTATATCGTTCTTTACAAAGACTGCAAGAGTTTCTTGGCTACGATGATGCATAATCATGTTCAATAAGAAATAGTGAAACCATTGATGGAATCCAAATATTTGATCAAAATATTTGAGTAGATGCAATGCATATTCATGCAATTGAATATTACAAATATGTGGATGCAACCAATCAGCCTCTCCAGTGGGGAATAATGTGGGGAAATCCATGTCCAATAAAACTTATGTATTATACTCATTGATGGGAGATAAACCAATATTTGGTTAGTCCAATTGTTCAATTGGTGTGGAATCTGCATTTTCAATGAATGTTCTTATTTCTTCCATTTCTCTTTGTTCATTGGGTAGTCGAGTAACAAAAGATGAAGGATGAGCAGGAAAATGATTAGGGGCCAACTCTTGAATGCTAAAATTATTCATCTCTATTTCTTCAATATCACAATCAACAAAATTTAAGTCTACTTAACACATCTGTTGGTCTTTCAGTGAGAGCATCAAGTGAATCCATATCAATTTGAACATCCATGTAATATTTATCCATTTGAATTTTGTAATGCAATGCGTTGAAAACTCTTGATCTCTTGACATAAATTCATAATATTTAGATTCTGCACCACGTATCCTGACAATGAGGATGTCAATATCTTCAAAACGTTGTGGAAGGTTTATTGCAATCATGGAAATATCTTGTGGAAAGGCAATTGTGTGACCACTATATTTATATTTCCCACCACGAGCATGTGTCACTTGCAGTATTGGATTAATCCGTGCTATTAGAATCTCTTCAACTTGGGTAAGTACTCTTAGAACATGAGGTTGGTCACCTAGATCCTTGTTATTCCAATGAGAGAATTGATGGGAACCTCCCTCATTATTACACCTTTTAAAAATAGGTCCTTCATACCCTCTCAAAATTTTGATTCTAGGATAATATTCTTGGAAAACATGGCACATTTGGACAATTGAGAGGCTATCAATTTTTTCTCAAAATGTTTTATGAACTGCAATCATGTTTATATCAAAATGATGGAAAGAATGTTCATTACTTCCAACATGAACTCTAGACATAGGATCATCTTGAGCACCAATTGGAAGAGTCAAATTTCTTCTCGAATGTACATCCAAATTTGGGGCAAGAAGAATGGGTCCATTACTTCCAACATTTGTTTCCCTTGAATTGATGGATTTCATTTCTCTATATTGATTGCATTGAACAGTGTCATGTTCATAATATATATAAATATTTAATTTATAAGGAACTACGTAAAATGAGAAGTATAAGCATAAAATACAAAAAATAATAATATGCATAGAACATTTACATTATCTTTCCAATTAGATTGTCTTGGTTGACTTGAAGTAAGGTAACGAGAAGGATCCCCTTAACTTCGAACATGTGTTGTTGGAATATATTGGGAATTAATTTCTATACCTCTATTGGAATGGTTTGTGTCTTGCCAATAAGGAGAAAAGAAACGCAGGTTTTAGTAATCTATATAATGGGTCCAATTGTAGAATGGTTTCAATGAATGGTGGTACTACAATACCTTAGTTGTTCCAAGTGAAATAGTTCTAATTGATTATGTTGGCAGGATGATATTTTCTGAAGAATGAGAAATATGAAAGGCAAATCCAATGGAGCCGTCTATAGGTTGTAAATTATGAACCAAATTAGCAAGCATATTACTGTCACCCACAACATTAGAGGGAAATATATGTTGAATATCATCAGTAACTTCAGCATGAAGATTTTGCAACCTTTCTACATGCAGAAATGTTGGATTTTCATTTGTAGAAGATTGAAGGTTGTCATTTGTAGCTTGTTTTTCTACATGATAATCTTCCAAAATATGAGAAGTTTCCTGAATTAAAACAATGTTGTCAGGAGATTGTGGAATATTATAAATATATCAACTCTGAAAAGATTGTTGGAAAGAAACATCAAGAGGAAATGTTCTTCACATGATATCAGCCAAACTTTGAGACTTACGACTATTTGGAAAATCATTTGGAATACTATTTCGAGTGGTCCTCATACGATATAAATCTCTTCTACGCTCATTTATTTCATTGATACCATAAACTTCAAAGTTCTTTTCTCCTCTCACATGATGTCGGAGAATGAGTATGTTTCTTACTTGTGCCTTCAGTAGACATTACTACAAGTACATAGAAAATATTACATCATTCTTAACTAACAATAGAAATTTGAATTCAAAAGGTGGTTAAATGACATAATTAGGAAATATAAACATAGGTGATTATGAACCATATATAGAAATGAAATTAAAATAAATTGGGAAATTACAATATCATGAAAGCATTATAAAAATCCATATGGCAAGGATAAGAAAGTGAAGATTATCAAAATATATAATAGAATTTGACAACATTTCATATTCATTATTATCAGACCAAGTAGAAAAAACCAAACAATATGTTCCAAATGGTGGAATATTTGACATTAACTCATATGAGGAAAAGTAGCTTAAGCCATGTGATCTATTTCCAATGGTGGAATGTCATCAATGGAATCCATACTTGGAAGATGCGGAAAAAAAATTCTACTTTCAATTAGGTCATTACAATTCTCTTGCAATGGAAATTTCAACCTCGAGTCATGTAACATGGAAACATTATTGATATTTTTTGGGATACAGAAGCCAATCATCAAATCATACAAAATGAGTGGAAATTCAGCTCTATTGCACATAAGTACTATCCCATGGACTGTACCGAATGGAAGATACCCAGGACATTTTTTATTTATATCTATAGAAAGTTGTTGCAACAAATTCCATTTGAATGCCCAGTAATCCTCAAAATACTCCAATGCTTGTTCAAGACCTGGCAAACCAAATTGAAAATTATCCACTTCTTCAATAGAACAAACAGAGGTGGATCCATCATTGATGAGACATATAAGTTGGTTATTGTATAATGCTAATGGCATACATTGTAACACACCAACTATCAAAATTTAAAATTTTTGGGTTAATCTTCCATAATTGAGAAATCCCCAGAAGCCTACATTAGCGAAATGCCGAATCCCTGATTCAATATCGGGATTCGGGGTTGCTTCTATCGGGGTTTTGACACCCATGATGTCTTGACAAATTCAATAACTGATCACCGATCTCTTATTCACTCCTTGGTTGCCTCAGCCCCACTCGGTTAAGCCTTGGATCCACATGACCGATTCCTATATGACCATCCAACAGCTTCTCATCGGGGTTTCGGAGTTTGTGGTGCCGAGGTGCACATGTACTCGGAACTCCCGATCCTCCGATCCCCAATGTGCTCTTAGCGCATTGGCTTTCCGGGCTAAGTCCTGGTCAATACGACCACGACGTTCACAAGACCACAGTCTTAATGCTTGTCGGGGTTTGGCGTCTCTCAATGTCATGGTGCACAAGTCCCCTGGACTCTCGACGTGCCTTTACACTGGCTAGCCCCTTTGGCTATACCATGGTCCATATGACTACTTATCATATGACTACAGCCGTATAACCCTCCATCGGGGTTTCAGCATTTGCGATGACCCAAAACACATGTACCCGGGACTCGCGATATCCCGA
>ML800672.1:83699-153628 GCA_009831015.1 Picea engelmannii
ACTCTGCGTAGAAAATTGCCAGAGTTCCCCTCGCGTCTGCCCCCGTCAATCGTTCCAGCCATACGCCTTATCCTCTCGCGAGGTTGCGTGTGGCACGATTACCCTCGCGCTGGTCAGTCATGATGGCTCTACGGATAGGCGGTATTAAATTCTCAGTGGAAGTTAACGCCCCTTTTTCAAGGTGCCCTCCACCGCCATCGTGGTCTCTTTTTCTGCACATCCCCTCTCAGCAGTTCTGTAATATAAATTCATAATGTTATTTACATTTTCATCATGCTTTAGCATGGTAATTCCTGTATTAGGATTAATTACAAATTTGGGGGAAACAGGGTGTTACATACATCGTATGTACATGATGGGAACAAAAAAAAAACCCCATTGAGTATTTAAAAAATACAACCAGTAGAAAGTGTACCCATATTGAGGGTAGTCTTCATAATCTTTGTCCAAATACAACCAATATATTTTACTTTTATAGACCACTGCATATTTTGGGGGTGTAGTGCCACCATAGGGAAGATTTGTCTTCTTCCCCACCCTGTCAAGGCTACTACAAATGTAATACATTGATTGCATTTGTTTGTAAATATGTTTCAAAATGACCCATTCATATTTTATGGCACTAAATTTTTCCAGTAATGTGAAGAAACCGCAGTGTCCAACTGATATAGATGTTATATTTTTAAATGTCTTGGTAAATGGATTCATCAGAAAATAATTATTTGCACAAGAGAATCCTATTGGTAAGGACAACAAAACCATGGATCCAACTGTACTTTCAATTGTGTATCTGGAATCTACAAATGGCACATGAAAACGGGATATGTGCCCATTTTGATTTAGGTATGCTCAAATGAAGTAATTTTCTTGAATATGGACCATAGCAACCAAAAAACCAAAATTGTCGTTGGAAATTTGATGGCATTGAGAAAGAAAGGAAGGGGTTTGTAGAACACTATTCTAGTTTTTACAAACTGTTTTAAATCTTGTCAATACTAAAAAAGGGAGCCAATAAAGTATTATGTAATGTTCGCAAGCCAACATGCCAAGAACATTGTGCTTTTATTGATTTTTAGGTGTTTTCTGGTTGTGGACTTCGTCAAACACTTTGCAGATTTATGTCTCATGAATTGCGCTAGGGTTTATAATGATGGTTCTTTATGTGTTTTGCAACAAGTAAATGTAGCAATGCATCCAAAAATATGTACACAACAAGATACAGTAGGAACAACTCAAGTAAATAGCACAAATACCTCAGATCTGATTTTATTAATAATAATAGCTAACCTCATACAAAATGGGATAGATTTGGAATACATAGAGTGTATGGCTGATATAGCCTCCAAGATACAAGATAAACAAAGATCTAGGCTTCCAAAAGCCTCTCTGAGCTGAAGACCAAGTAACATTGCAATCGAATGGATACCCTCTGCTATAAGTGATGCCCTCTCTCTCACAATGCCCAAGTCCTGGCTGGAATAGATCAAGGGAAGTACGACCTCCTCTCTGGTAGCCTCAAAGCACTGAAAAAATCCATGGGAAGGTAGATATGATGATGGAAATAAGGTATGAGAAGTATCAGAGAAATAGATCAACTGGAAGACCCCCAAACCATAGTGTCTCCAATGACAGATGCGCCCTCCTAGCTGAACCAAGCAATAATTCAATGTCCAAGAATATGGATCAAATCCCCTGAGGAAGATACCAAACTGTAGATCGAGCTAAGAGAAACTCCCTAGCAAAGTATCAGGATGAAAGACGAAGAAATGACCCACCAAAAGATTGAATCCTCAATCTACAGTGCACCCTCCTCTTCTCCAGCTCATGCCAAGCTCCAATTAATAATATGACAGAGAAAAACCCTCTGGAAGAGGCTAAAGAAGCCACCCTAGGCCATACCAAGAATACCCAGAAGCTCATTTTCCCAAAATCTTCCTCCTCATCCCAGATCAAGCTACTCCTCTCAAGATGGCACACCCTCCTGCATGGAAACCCCTTGTAGTTGTTCACCCCTTCTCTTTTGTACCTGTAGCTGATGTAGAATCCACTTGTGACTGAATAGATATGATGTAGAATGGTGAGGGAGGAATATTTCACCTCTGTGACCAAGATTGGACCAGGTTGGGTGGGATCTCTCACCACTGAGCTGATCTCTAGGGTTTGTTAAGTCAAAACCCTCAAAACCCCCAAGTTCATGGGCTCTCTAGCAAGAAGCTAGATATCAAAATGATAAATAACATAATGAGAGAATAGAGGCCCCTATATCTCTTTTATCCTCCCTTCTCACCTTGTCTCTCCAAGTGACTTTTACTTTATTTAATTATTAATTAATTAATTAAATCACTTTAATTAATTAATTAACCATTTTAACTCTAAAAAGTGGTTATATCTCCTTGTGGATTCTCTGGCCACTGAAAGTCACTTCTCATAATCCTATATTGTAGTACTATTCCTCCCGATTCCAATGAGCTATTACAATAAGAGGTTCTTCCAAGTATTATTCCCAATATGACCTCCTTAGTGAATTTAATTAACATATAGCCCAAAATAACTCAAAATTACGGAAATCGTCGGAATGCAATGGAACCAAAAGCAAGTTGTGAAGAATGGAGCATGATGATGAAATAAGATGAGCGATGCAATTAGGGCCCAATAAAATCCCCCAATAGATCTTCTACTCTCTGTCGCCCCCATCTGGCTACTCTGGTCAGTGTAACACTTTGTAATATAATGGTGTCCAAAAGTGGGGACATTACAGTCCTCCCTACTAGAAAATTGTTTTTCCTCAAGTAATAACTGAGTCAATCCACATATAATGCCAGGGTCCCATGTCCACCTCTTGGACACAAAGTAGGCTCCATCCAAAGCTGAACTATCATGCACTCTACCCCCTGGATCCCTTATCAAGACATGAACTTCAATACCTTGTGAGGTGTAATCCTGTAACATATCAACACCATGAGTCTCCTGCAAATGACACCTAGCCTCAACCCGGTATGAATCTATCCTCCAAGTCCATATCAAGACCAACACGGTCTACACCAACTGAACATGATGTTTCCATAGTGAGGTACTACAATACCTAAATGAATCACCCTCAAGTGACGTGCTCCCCTCAATATTGAAGCTCAATGAAAAGTCAAAGTGACCTTTCCCTGCAAAGATCCACTCGCCTCTATCAGTCGATGAACTACTCGGCCCTGCAATCCCCAGATCCCATGCTAGTCTCTACCCAGGATCACCATGTTGACACTGCACTACTCTGATCATGATTGTCTGCTTACAATATATACACTGGATCCCCCACTCCTGGGTCCTCATGCTGAAATACCTATGGAAACTGGACCTATTGTCAAGAAGTTGCACCTGTAAAAGTATATATGTGGAAGTAACATCTTCCCAACCATCTCCATACTCGATCATGAGTATCAATAGGGAGAACCTGTCTCACCCCATAGGACAAGACCCTGCAAGCCCTCTTAAAACCATCCAAGAGTGAAGTATGTTTGTCTCTGGTGCAACCTAGACCATCATAAGATGAAACACCCTACTAACCAAATGGACTCCTAGATCCCATGGAAAAATTGGAAGTTCATCACTTCCAATTCCCACTAACTACTCATGTGTCATATTGATAGCTATCAGAAGCCCTCTATGCTCATCCTCATGAGAATCTGAATCTGTGTCACCCTCTGAGATATCTGCTATCCCATGGCCTATGATGCTCACTGCCACGCCCAAGGTCTCAATTGTATGTCTCTGATGATCCACCCCTATCGTGATGTATGCAACAAAAGAACTCCTGTCAGGTGTTCCTTTCCTATCAACTCTCCCTATCCCCTGCCACTGTTTATCTTCACCTATGTAGTTGTCAATGATGAAAGTGTCAGGAAAGGATAACAGAAACATCTGTAACCGACTATAGGACTGGAAAATATCATATGATTTGGTCAATCCCAAGGATTCAATCAAAATCTCGTCCACCGGTACCCATGGTAAATACTCGCTTGAGTTCATCACTGAACCCCAATCATCAGGTACAACCAGGGGTAACTCCTCAAAATGTTTCTCAACCACTCTCCATCCATCATCGCTCATGAAACTGCTCATACTATGAAGGTGATCTCCCAGATCTATACACTACTGCAAGAAAGAGGAATCTCCATGCTCTACTAAGTACGTCTCCTCCCTGCAATCCAGTGCGTCCCTCTGAATCCCACTATACACCTCGACATGTCTCTGTGAACTATCACTCACCACTATATGCTCCTGCATACTCATGTAATCTCCTATATACTCATGCAACATCATGGATCGTGGGTGTACTACTGGGTCAATCTCTACATGAAGGTCAACCAATCCTGGAACACAAATGGAAGTGTCCTCATAACTGCCCCTGGCTTTGGAGTCCCCATGCATATGTGAGTGCTCTATTGTCTCAAAGATCCTCATGGAGGGTATCTCCTATGATACATGGAAATCCTCTTGTGTCTCTGGATCATATCTCTCCATACTCATCAATGATCTTGGGTACTCCTCATGCTCCTCCATCAACTGGTGCTCCACTGCTAAACCACCAACATCCTTTAGCAATGTGGTTGAAGGATATATCTTACTGTCTACTAATATAGATGTAGTGTATCTCTATCTAATATCCTCATGTAGCCCCTATGATCTGGACTCTGGTTCTTGAAGGGTTGTTTGTGTGCCTTTCAAGAATCCTCGTGTGCTACCCAAATCATGAGTGAGTCATTCCACCTCCAACTCCAACTCCCTAAAGGCCCTGTGATACATCTCGCCAACCCCCAATAGGTAGTCTTTGTCCATCAAAAACTGTTGGTAGTCGGCCCTCATCATAGTCACTCTCTCCCTGAGAGTATGAAAGTAATCCATGGAAAATCCCCTGTCTGAACTATCATGTGCCATTGATTCCCTCCAACAACAATTTTCCACCAAGGCATGGGTGTCATCAATGCACCTAGTGGTTTCCATGATCATGTCCTCACTTACTCTCAACTGTCCTGCCAAGTATCAGGACTCCTGATCACAGTCCTATTGAGGTGCTACCTCATACCCCTCACTACTAGTGTCAACCCTGGAATGCCCAACAACACTCTTCGCAAAATATAAGGCACTAAAATTCCCACTATCCATTGTGCTACTAGGTCCTCATGTATGCCACTACACACCATCACCAACTGCTACCCCCATATGAATCACATTGTATCCTATATGGGCAAATGTATCCTCCTGTGCACTCACCCTGCTACTATCATCTGCGCCTGGATCCCATACAGATGTGTCCATATACATGATATGGTCATCCCGACCAATAAGAGGTACATCCTCATCACTGCAAACCATTCCTTGAAGTAAGTGTCCCATCAAACTGTCAGTCTCTGCAATCTGATCAAATAATGGAGTCTCCAAAAGAGGTGACCCACTCTCCTCATAGGCATGTGTAAGATCAATTGTCTCCAAGTCACATCTCTCATGAAGTTCCACATGTCCCTGGTGTGTAATCCATGCACAGGGATCCACCACTATATCACTAATTCCACTGATATCCTCATGTGTCATGGCTATCATAGGTGTCTGAGAAGGTTCCAACTGTGTCACAATCACCATAGGAAGCCCATCATGTCTAGGTGCTAACATGTGTGAATCTCCACTAGTGTCACCATTTTGATAAAGTGTAAAGTCATCAACACTATGTGATATGAATGCTAAATCACAGGTGCTATCATCCTCTCCATCCAACTGTCCCTCCAATGCGCAAGTGATCCGAAAAGATCTTTTAAATGACTATGGTTGAGTTACTAAGCATGTGTTGATTAACCAATTAGGAAGCTTAAATAAAGAGGAATAAGTATAGAAGAAATGTGACAGTTGTATAAACATGTAAAAAACTGAAATAAAGCATAAAACAACAACAAACCATAACACCAATTTGATAATGGAGTTCGACAATCTCACCTATGTCTCCGGGCCTTTATCTCAGTGAGTGAGGCTTTCTTATTTTTGTTTAAATATTAATAAGTACATCACAGTAGTGCCAAAAGGTTACAACACTGATCTAGTCTTGTTCTACCAGATCTCAAGAACCCAACAGAATAAACAACACTCAAATCGGAAGACCGGAGCTTCCAGAAATAGCCCGCAAACGTGTGCTCCTCAACAACTTCCCTACATAAAAAATGGCTTTGGCCCTTCAAATATTTAGCATAAACCTGCTCTGAATCTCCTCCCATGGCCTCAAGAAGGCATGGTTTATATATATCTAAAGTTGGTAACCATCACGCAACTTCCCCCCAAGATATGGCCTCAAAAAGCGCCCAATATCCCCCCAAAATGGGCAAAACTCTCCAATAACATGCCAAAAATCCATAAAAAATCACTATACTATAGTCTAAAAAACCACTTTTTTCAATATTATCGGGATAATCCCCCTGGCCTGGGCACGCGCCCCCTTATACCTAGTCATATGGATGTATGTGGCCAAGTGCCAACCCCCAGGGGTTGTGCATTGGCCCTAACCCTGCAAGTATCGATCATATGTCAACAATTGATAGGAACGAGTCCCAAAACTAGGCGCCTAGCCTCTAGTATTACCCCCAATTCATATGGAAGGTTGGTGTCGATGTTTACTAGTAGCCTATGGGCCCCGCACCTATGGCTTATCCTTATATTAGAGCGTTGGGTATGGTTATATGGAGGAGTCGTATGGTATGTTTCGTTGGGGGATGGGTCTAGGCCACATCCTTTTTTCCAGTGCTTTACCACATATGCAAACATTTATATAAGTCACACCATATATATAACAAGCTCCAATGGTGGGTGGGTTGGTAGACCTGACCCTACCAAATCACTAGCCCATACGAGAGGTCGATGATTCAAATCCGGTGAACTCCCAAAATTTTAGCAAACACTATAGCCAACCAATGGGTGCCATGTGGCAACCCATGTTTGGGCCACATGGCACCATGCCATTGGTCAAAAACATGCCACATAATCAACCAATAAACACCCAGTGACAATGGCAACAAACACTGCCATGTCATCTCACTTGCCACGTGTCTATACCTTCCACCAAGTTGTATGAGCGTGCCATGTGTCACCCTTGTAGTGATGACATGTGTCAGCCCTAGATTGATCCACCTGTCCTGTCCATGTCAGCATTCGTACAGCCAATCAACCTACCAATTGTTCCTTCCACGTCATTTGTACGGTCCTACAACCTATACAGACAACTGCCACGTGGCACTGTACAGACTGTACAATCAACATTTTTTTTTCCTTGTTTGGAAAAATGAACATATCGCCATAACTTGAGCATATGACGTCCGTTTGAGCCCCTTCAAGTTGCGTTGGGTTCGTATCGACGAGGCCTACGCATCTTCCATTTTTAATCCATTCTGAGAACTTTGATTTTTAGGCCTTTTTGAGCCCCATCAAGCTCCTGGATCTGATTCTAGATCAGCAAGGGTCACTATCCTCCCCACATATGCAAGAGTCACTAGCCTCCACAAGTGTGCAAGAATCACTAGTCTCATCGAACGATTCTAAATATGAATCTATGGTTACATCCTCGTGAACCTCCTCATCCTCACTATCATAGTGCATCTCAATAATGTGCCTCTTACCTTTACCCCTACATCTATGATTCGGTTCCCAAGGCACTTTGCAGCTGTAGCAAAGTTGTCTTCTCCTAATGGGTGTAGTAATTCTCTATTCCTCCTTCCATCTACTAGTTGGTAGTGATGTTTTCTCTCCCCATTGTCTACATAGTGCTCTAGTATTTTGTATGTCTTCCGTCAACTCACGTATGGCTAGGTCCAATTCTACCCAAAGATTTTCATGTTTCTCCATTTCTCCTTATAGAAGAGCCCTCATGCTGGTAGGAATCTAAGCTCTAGATGATGCGCTAATCTCCACTGGCTGGGAGGATCAACACTCTGATACCACTGTAATGTTCCCAAGCCAAGATGCCAGGAACATTGCGTTTTTATAGATTTTTAGGTGTTTTCTGGTTGTAGCATTTCGTCAAACACTTTTCAGATTTATGTCTCATGAGTTACGCTAGGGTTTATAATGATGGTTCTTTATGTGTTTTGTAGCAAGTAAATATAGCAATGCATCCAACAACATGAACACAACAAGATCCAGTAAGAACAACTCAAGTAAATAGCACAAATACCTCAGATCTGATTTTTTTAATAATAATATCTAACCTCATACAAAATGGGACAGATCTGGAATACATAGAGTGTATGGCTGATATATCCTCCAAGATATAAGAAAACAAAGATCCGGACTTCCAGAAGCCTCTCTAAGCCAAAGACCAAGTAATACTGCAATCCAATGGATACCCTCTACTATAAGTGATGCCCTCTCTCTCACAATGTGCAAGTCCTGGCTGGAATATATCAAGGGAGGTACGACCTCCTTTCTGATGGCCTCAAAGCACTGCAAAACTCCATGAGAAGGTAGATCTAATGATGTCAAGAAGGTACGAGAAGTCTCAGAGCAATATATCAATTGGAATACCCCCAAACCATAATGTCTCCAATGACAGATGCACCCTCCTAGTTGAACCAAGCCAATAATTCGCCTCCAAGAATATGGTTGCCAAATCCCCTGAGGAAGATACAAAACTATAGACCGAGCCAAGAGAAACCACCTAGCAAAGTCTCAGGCTGAAAGATGAAGAACTGACTCACCAAAAGACTGAATCCTCAATCTACAGTGTGCCCTCCTCTTCTCCAGCTCGTGACAAGCTCCAATAAATAATATGACAGAGAAAAACCCTATGGAAGAGGCTAAAGAAGGCACCCTAGGCCATACCAAGATTACCCAGAAGCTCCTTTTCCCAAAATCCTCTTCCTCTTCCCAGATCAAGCTACTCCTCTCAAGATGGTGCGCCCTCTTGCATGGAAACCCCCTCTAGTTGTGCACCCCTTCTCTTATGTACCTGTAGCTGATGTAGAATCCACCTATTACTGAATATATCTAATGTAGAATGGTGAGGGAGGAATATTTCACCTCTGTGACCAATCTTGGATCAGGTTGGGTGGGATCTCTCACCACTGAGCTGATCTCTAGGGTTTCTTAAGTCAAAACCCTCAAAACTCCCAAGTACATGGGCTCACTAGCAAGAAGCCATATATCAAAATGATAAACAACATAATGAGAGAATATAGGCCTCTATCTCTCTTTTATCCTCTATGCTCACCTTGTCTCTCCAAGTGACTTTTACTTTATTTAATTATTAATTAATTAAATCACTTTAATTAATTAATTAACCATTTTACCTCTAAAAAGTGGTTTATATCTCCTTGTGGATTCTTTGGCCACTAAAAGTCACTTCTCATCATCCTATCTCGTAGTGTTATTCCTCCCGATTCCGACGAGCTATTACACTAAGAGGTTCCTCCAAGTATTATGCCCAATATGACCTCCCTAGTGAATTTAATTAACATATAGCCCAAAATAACTCAAAATTACGGAAATCGGCGGAATGCAACGGAACCAAATCCAAGTTGTGCAGAATGGATCATGATGATGAAATAAGATGAGTGATGCAAGAAGGGCCCAATAAAACCCCTCAATATCTCTTTTACTCGCTATCACCCCCGTCTGGCTACTCTGGTCAGTATAACACTTTGTAGTATAATGGTGTCCAAAAGTGGGGACATTACATATTAACTCCAAAATTTGAAATAGCAAAGAGCTCCAAATGCAAGGATCCATAATGATATGATGAAGTTGCTTATGAACTAAATCTAGAACATAAAACATTAAGTTAATAGAAACATTAATAGAACTATTAATGTTGTAAATTAATTCCAAGAAATAAGAAAAAAAAAAGTAATCATTTAAGCATTCCATATAACATTGATTGAATATTGCATGAATAATTTCAACATTCCAACATTGCATATAAAGAATAAGAATATTAAGATATCATTTTGTATTTGTAATCTATAAAATGTATGAGTTACCAATGCTTGCAATGATTCACAAATACACATAAATTGACCAATTCAAGTCAATTGAATCCTACATTATTTGATACATCCTCATTGTATTATTCATTATCATCTACTTTCATTTATTACAAAGAAAAAAATTAGCATACCCATAATTATGATTTATTCACGTATCAAAAACATTAATGTATTAAAAACAATGTATTAATAATGTATTAAGTCAAAAACATCAAGAAGTCATTTAGGGTTAGTGTTAGGGTTTAAGAGGCATGCACACATAAATGCTTAACTCTTAATGCTAATGGAAATCAATGCAATCAATGCTAAAGTATTAAAAACATTATTAGAGTATTAAATCAATGATAAAGTATTAATAAACTATAATTTATTATATATTTTAATACTTTATTAATAAAGCATCATTGATTTAATACTTTATTAATGTAATCCAATATCAATTTGATACTTTATTAATAGTTTTTTCAATTATTAATAAAGTAATAAATTAATGATAAAGTATTAAATGAATGATAAAGTAATACATAAAGTATCAAAAACATTTATACTAAAGTATGAATAATAATGTAGTAATGTTAAAGTATCAATGTTAACAACTAATACTAATGGCTTAATGCTAATGTTTAATGTTGAGTATTATTGCAAATGTATTAATTTTGAGTATTAATGCTAATGACTTAATGTTAATGGTTTAATGCTAAAGTATTAATGTTCATGTATTAATGCTAAAGCAAATCAATGTTAAAGTATTAATGTTAATGTAAATCAATAGAAAAGTATTAAAAACATTAATAAAGTATTAAATCAATGATAAATTCTTAATAAAGTAAAATTTGTTAATTAATATGGTTTATTAATAAATAGAGTATTATTAATTTAATACTTTAAAAAATATTAAAAACTTTAATAAATTAAATTATCATTGAATCATAAATGATTAAGCCTTAATAAGGTATCATTAGATCATATTTTCTACCTTTCAAACTTTTGACTGAGATCAACTACTTTTATTAATGTGGGTCTCTTAATAATAATAATAATAATATAGTTTTGATTTCATTATATCCTATTAATTCTTATAGGAAAAAAGAAATCTATTTTTATATAAACTTATAGATTTGAAAACTGATACTATAAAAGTATCAATGCTAATGTATTGATGTTAATGGTTTAATGCTAATGCGTAATGTTGAGTAGTAATGCTAATGAGTTATTGTTAATGGTTTAATGTTAAAGTATTAATGCTAGCTAATGTATTAATGATAAAGAAAATTAATGTTAAAGAAATATTGTTAATGTACATCAATGGGAAAGTGTTAAAAACATTAATAAAGTATTAAATCAATGATAAAATACTAATAAAGTAAAATTTATTAAAGTTTTTAATACTTTGTTAATGTTTTTAATATTTTATTAATAAAGTATTATTAATTTAATACTTTAAAAAAGTAGACCCGTATGGGGTGACAAGTGGCGCAGGAATGCCATCTGGCTCCGCACTCAGCCAAGGTTTAAATGTTGGATGTTGTCACCATAACACCCGCATTACGGATGTAGGACCGCAATAACACCAGCTCTGCAATGGGAGGACTCCTCCCTCGAGCGAGCATTTACGAGCTAGGCAAACGCGATTTTAAAGGCGGTCATGGGTATTTACAGTCAGATTATCCGTTTTCTCTTGCTTTGGTCTCGACTCTGCTCTGCGTTTGGAGGTTTTGGTGTAACTTCGCGCTCCTTGCGCCCTGGTTCACCATCCATTCGTGGAGCACTGATGCGAGTCATTATGCCTGCGCTTTCAATTGGCTTCCGCCCTCGTCCCAGTCTGTGTGTATTTCCTGGAGAGCGCTCTACAACATGACGAGGAAACGAGGAACGCCTCGTCGGGGCTCTGCTTGGTACGCCCGTAAGGAGCAGCGACAACACAGAGAGCAACTCGAACGTGCTCTGGTCATGGCTACCTCTCTGTTGAGAAAGAAGGCTCGTGCCGAGGAGCAGGCTCTGCTCTCCACCATAGCCGAGAAGGAAATTGGCCGCAACAGCATGGATACCGTCACGTTGGAGGGTGGCACTGAGCAATTGTACCCGTCTTGCATTGTAGAGGAGGACCTGACTCTGGAGGACCTGTCGACAATGGAGGCGCCGAGCGATATAGGGAGGTCTAGCAGTGGGGACTGCAAACACAATCTGAGGGTGGAAGCCGTTTTTCCTGGTTGTATTGTGGAAGAGGTTCCCTGGCAGGAAATGGAGGTTGCTTTTGATGTTGGAGGTGCGTCGGGAAAGGAAGGTCGGAGCGGTGGGCAGGATGATGCGAAGCGAAGAACGCCCGTCGACGAAGGTGGCGACCTGCATGGCTTCCTCCTCCACGAGGAGCACCTGTCCTTGGTGTTTGAGCTCCGAGGCCACATGGCTGACCTGGAGCATCGGGCACTCATCATGGGCCAACGCCTGGACGTGCTTCTCGATGCCTACTCTGGCGCTCCAGCTCGGCGAAAATGTCCCCTTTGTGCGCAGTCTTTCGCCATCCCGGCTGGCTCCACGTGGAAGACAAATGAAGATGACAAGTCACCAATTACCTAGGTTTTTCATGTCCTATAGCTTTTTAGCTTTATGCTACTGTTTTATGTTCTCTTAGACTTTGGGTACCTGTCCTGGTTTCCTCCGGGCAGGACAGGTGCCAATAGTTTATAGTTGTTTTTGCTTTGTATCTATGCTGGTTTCCGGTTTCCGACAGCATTTTGGATGACTCAGACTCTTGACTATATACATTCTGATACAGTTTTTTGATAATATAATATAGCAGGCTCCCCCTTTTTTTATTTAAAAAAAAAATACTTTAAAAAAGTATTAAAAACATTAATAAATGATTATTTGATTAATTAAGCCTTAATAAGGCATCATTGAATCATATTTTCCAACTTTCCAACTTTCAAACTATTGATAAAATTTTATTAGTTTATCAATTACTTTTACTAATATTAACTACTTTTAATAATGTGCTTCTAATAATAATAATAATAATAATAATAATAATAATAATAATAATAATAATAATAATAATAATAATAATATAGTTTTGATTTCATTATATTTTGTTAATTCCTATAATTAAAAAAACATGTTTGTGTTTAAACATATAAATTTGAAAAATAATACTAAATAAATAAATATTATATAAATATTTTTAATAATAAAATATTGAAATTTATATAATAAACATAAAAATATTAAAATTGATTAAAAAAAGATTTCCATCATTTATTATTTTAAACGATTTTTAAAATAGACTTTAATCATCTATTTTAAACAGATTAAAATAACATTAAAATAACAAACATTATATAAATAATATTTTATAAACATAATAAACATTTTTTTAAATAACATTAAAAAATAATAAAAAAAAATATTAATATATATTTTTATTTTATAAAAATTATAGTGTTAAAATATTAGATAAAAAAAAAACGCATATGTATAAATCTATTTAACATGTCAATTTAAAACTTAAAAAATGAATAAAAACGAAAGTGTGAGCTTGGGAAAAAATTTAAAACTGAAACGTGGGAGTGGGAACCCAAAAAAATTGAGACATGATTGCCAAAAAAATTCTCACATGTCATTCTCACGTCTTCAAGCTTTAAATGGTATGAAAGAGGAGCGGGGTGAGAGGGAAGGCGATTTTCCATGTGTTTGGCCTTAATGGAGTCTCGAGAGTTTGTTATTGACTCTATGTGGGATAGAACTAGGTTCATGATAAATGTGACTTGTTAGTTTTCTTGGTTCCAATTCTAGTTCACTGTTAGAGTATTAGGTAAGTTGCAAACTGGAATGTTTTTGTAAGCATTACTTTTGATTTGATGGGAGTGAGCAAGGCGAGTTATTATTTTAGGTACAGGGTTTAAAAGCTCGGATCTTTCGGTCATAGTTCATAGTGATTTGGAGGCTTTTTAATGCTTTCTAGAAGTATTACTGAATATGATCCTGGTTCTTGTCTTATCTTTCATTAAACACTTCCTAGTTTTATAGGATCTCCATAACACTAACGAGACTGCACTGTCTCTAAGTCTTAATTGTTTTATGTGGTGGGGTTTTCAATGGATTACAAGTGCCCCTCCTAATGGATTGTGATGTTAGCGCACTCATGAGTACAGCTGACGAGGTGCATTGGTAGAGGGTTGGTTTATTCGCATCGATGGATGCATCAAAGGTAGTTAATACTATTGTCTTCCACCCTGACAAGTCTCTTAATGTTGACTTGAAGGAGGGAGGCTTCACTTCCACTCTTCCTCATGATCCTTGTCACTTGCACAAGATGGTTAACACCTTGGAGTGCACTGTGAAAGATCTTGTAGAGAACACAGACGGCCTTTCGGTAGTTAGTCGTACTGTTGATAAAGTGTAGGGTTTAGGAGGTCTGTCAAGGGGTTATCCGAAGGATACAAAGGCTGTAAATAGGATAGAGGATAGTAGAGGAGGTCGAATAGAGTATAGAGGCCAAGAAAAACGCACACTAAAGGTTTGGAAGCCAAAATGCACTAAACGAAAGTTACTGTAGGTCATGGTCATAGGTCTTGAAGATTCTTGTAACTTGTCGCTCTGTGCTTTAGTAGGCAGATTGGCATATCGTTCGTGATGTGTCACTACTATGGAGGCGTGGGTGCAACAGAATTGGCTTCCTTTGTTAGGATATACCCCTGAGTTACGTTCATTGCCTAGAGGATGGTTGGGCTTTTTAATACCCCAAGGACGTGCCCCAATTGTATTTATGAATTGTAAACATGTTTTGTAGGTTGGTGAGTCAAGCATTATAATAAGCTAAGAGGCTTATGTGATGATTAGGCTAGAGAGCCTAGGATGCTAAGGCCGGGATCCTGTTTTGTATATGTAATTATGAAAAATCATTAATAAAATATAAACATCGATGCATGTAGACCGACCACGAAGACAGAGTGATGGGGGAATAAGCTTCTACAAGGTTGGGTAAGAGAGGAGGCTAAGTGTTTGGGCCTAGGGGCTAAGCTAGGGGGCTTACCTCTAAAGGGAATAATAATTTATTGTTATTTCCTAAAAGGCTAAGGTGTTCAATTGACCAAGTGTTGTCCCAAGTTCTTGGGAAAGGAATGTATGCAAAATGGAGTGCATGCAGCTCCAGGAAGACAGGTGTCGACCTGGGCGCATGCAATTAAAGATGAAGAAGTCAGTCATGTTGGGGGTTTTCTCTTGCATGCTTCCATCCTCAGCCTGAGCTCGCTGGGATGCCCGTCTGAACCCGTTTTGCCTCTGCGTTGGACCTCTGCATAGCCACTCACCTCTGAAAACCCATATCCATGAAGTCGACCTGTGTGATTTCGTGAACCCAACCTATCTCCTTTTGTAGAGCCGAGCCCGTCCCTGAACCATTTTGGGTTGCTTCCTTTTGTTTTTCCTGAATTGTATTGACCTTCTATTGTTGTCCTCACTATGTTGGAACTGATTTGAAGAGGCAGGTTGTCAGGCCTATGTGCAACACTCTCTCCAGGTGAGAGAGGTAGTTGTGATTGAAGAGGCAGGTTGTCAGGCCTATGAGCAACTCTCTCCAGGTGAGAGAGTGTGTTGTGGAAGTGAGCTCTCCAGGAAGGAGTCTCGTAGCTGCTACAGAACTCTGAGAATTCCGCTTCAACCTGTTGCTGAAGCCCAAGGAAAGGGAGGTGAAGCAGTCGATGGACTATGTCACAGTGAAGGTGTATACTCCTGGGGTGGTAAAAGCATGTGGGGAATGAGAGTCTATGAGCAGTGGGCATAAGTGGCTCCTACGAGAGAATCCTTCCTCTTTAACTATGTGACTTCCCTATTGACCTTGCCAAGTCTAGGATTCCTTTGCCCTGGGTGGAGCTTAGTCCCAGCCCGAGGGTGACCCACTGTTGAGCGTGATGAGTAGTGTGGCCTATGGCTGGGAGGTTTGCGGAAGGTATGCACGCAGTTGGTGGTGTTACTCCAGTTGAAAAGATAAGTATCGCTTTTATGTTCATTTACATACTGTGTAATGGTACTTATGTTGTAATTGATGAGTATTGCCTATGTATGTTGTATATGCTACATGTGTAGGCTTACTGTTATTTCCTCATTATTATGTTATATATATGTAGAATAGTCATTCTATGTTTATATGGATGTGTATGTTTTTCTGCAATTATCTCTGTGTGGCATAGCCAGTAGTTAAGGTTGTAGTTGTCACAGATCAGAGTAGTGTAGCAGAGCTGTAGGGGTAGAATTACCTAGCCTATTGGTGGTTGGGGATGTTACAAATTGGTATCAGAGCTAAGTAAAGTGTCTGAGTAGTGGCATTGTCCGGCCTGTTGATGGCTAGGGATGTTACAAATTGGCCACATAGAAAGAAATTACAACACTTGTGGTGTTGGGGTCGCCAAATCTATGCACAAGTGGTTGTGAGCCATTAGATCTCATGACAGATCATAATTTCGAAGTTCGACGATCGAGATAAGATAGATGTGTTGATGCACAAACTTCTGAAGATGAATGTTCGAGTAAGCACCTAGTGATATAGGGCTTGGTCATGGCCCGTGATCACATGGATTGGGGACTGAGAGAAAGGGTCTAGTGCCCAAAAATGATTGCAGAGCAGAGAAGAGCTCAGAAAGAAAATGAAATCTGAATGTTTTCTTAAATCAGATTGGTTTGAATGCGTAAACTAGTGAAGTATTGAATAAGTTTCAATTCTTTCTCTTCTTTGTGTTTTCGAGTGCAAGGAGTGCACATTGTCCGCAAGGATTGCGTTGACAGAGGTAAGTTAACCTCAAAGAAGCTCAAGAGAGATACCGTTGAACCTTCATCAGCAAAAGTGCAAGGAGTGCACAGGAAGAACTCTGGTTGAGTTCAGAGAGAGATAGAGTCACTGAGAACTCTGTAGGGCTCTACCAGGCGGGCATCGAGTGAGTGCAAGTGTGCATAGAGATAACTCTTTATCGAGTTCAGGGAATAGTATCAGAGGAAGATACTCATAGATCTGTTGAACACTCTGTAGAAAATGCTCAGCAAGCTATGCTTTGAGCAGAAGGTTGTCATGAGGGCACGGAGTTTTCCTTTGAAATGAAATAGAAGGGCCGAGACCCTTAGGAGACTGAGTAATTCTAAAAGCTCAAAAGAGATAACACAAGGAGTGTGTAGGAGATGGACTCATTCTAAATCCTAAAGCTCAGAAGAGATAAATCTTACAAGAGCGAAGACGAGATCCAAGAGGTAGACTCGCAAGAGAAAGGTCAAAGGCCAAAGCCTTTGAACACTGACAAAATATTTCAAGGTGGAAGAATTCAAAAGATTATGAGGAGGAGCGACAAAAGTCGTCAGATCGGTTGTGGGGAGGAGCCTGGATTGTTAGATCAACATCCAGCAGAAAAAAGGAATCGCTTCGAGAGTTTAGTTTGATATTTGAAATTGTCGAAGCCCGAATAGCCGAAGTAGCTCGGAGCCGTTGATCCGGGTTGGACAGATGTCACCAGATCACGAACTTCAGAGAATCATACTCCGGGGTTTTTGTGAAGTTGTGTTTCGAGATGTTCCGAAGCGCCAAAGCCCGAAATGTCTAAGGGTCATTGATCTGAAGGAAGGAACATTGATTGTTGATCTGCGAGGAGACACATGGAGGACGAAGACTCACTCCGTTGGACATTCATTGATCTGAAAGTGGACGTGTGGCGCCATATCTAGAAATCTGGGTACGAAGAACTCCAGAGGAAAGAAGAGGGTGAAAGCACTGAAGTCCCGAAGGAGATATCAATTGTTGATCGAGGAGGAGGTCGAAGGACTATTGATCTGGTCTTGGTCGGAAAGAGTCAAAGTCCTGAAGAGAATCAAGGCCATTGATTTGGAGAGGACGCATGGTAGAAGAACTGTCACTCCGAGGAATTTCACTACGGAGATTTGTGTGTGTAGATACGTGAGAACTTTCGAAGGCCGGAGAGCTGGAGTTCATCAGAACCGTTCGATTGTTGAGGACAGGTGTCATTAGATCTTCCACTCTGGAAGATTGTCATACGGGGAAAAGTAGATAGTTGAGAGTTGAAAATCCCGAGGGCCGGAATCAACCATAGACATTGATTTGGAAGGGAGCTATGTGTTGACAGATCATGTAGATATGGGATCGTGTGTGGAAGGAAGAAAGAAGGTAGAAAAGGGGAGATAGATAACAGTTGTTGATCGCAGATCATCGCCAAGGGATTGGATATCGACGGACAAGCTGGATTTTTGGGCCAGAACTCGCTCCGATGTTAAAAATATGAGAGCGGGCCACATTTTATACCAAGGTTTTAACAAAGTGATGCGTGGCAGCTGGAGGTGAATTGCGGGGAGAAAAGTGGGTTGGCCTAAAACCACTCTTACCCACACCCGTAATCACAGTTTTCCATGAGGTTATAGCCCAGGGCCATTTGAAGGAAGGGGCTAATGAAAAAGGAGCTAGCGCATGAAACTTGACATTTTAAAAGCGCGCAGACAGAGGGCATGGGTATCACAGGACCTGCGCCTAAAGGAGAAAAGGGGGCCTATGTTTAATTTTTTTGGGTTCAATCACGAGCCCGAAGAGTCAATTTGACTCATAAGGTTGAAATATCCTTTGACCGAGAGGTTAGCAAACCCCGCTGAGGTGGGGGCACTGCATCAAAATTTCTCAGGGCAGGAATAATCATGCATAGTGATCACAGTGGGAGCACAAGAAGATTCAAGAATCCAGGAAGAATTGTAGACTTTTGGGATCAATAAGGAAATTTTTTATAGGGAGAAAGAAGTTGTTGCAATTTATGTGGCAGTAAGTATGTTATAGCTTGTTGGGTCAACCAGAGGAAAGAATGCTTGCATGTTTGCAAGTGTTGTTGGTGATGTTGTTGCATAAGGAGGGAAGCAACAGAGAGCTGAATTGTTGGTTACAAGTTTGATAAAAGAAGCGTGAAAGCTTCTACTGCCATCAGACATTTAGGTAGTATAAAATTTATTAATGACAGTCATGCAGGTATGTGTTTTATTACTCTTTTTGCATAATTGTTGAAAGGAAATTTAAGTAAGAATTTTCTCAACCAGAGTTATTTTATAAAATCACATGATTATATTATGGAATGCATACCACTGGATGTGGTAAAGGCTAGAGGCATGTATTAATTCAAAGCTTTTTAGCTTCTGAATGCACACATTGACATAGTAGAATGTCATGTTAATTTGGTTATGGGGTAATAACCAAAGAACTAAAAGATAAGAACTTGTTATAGGAATGAATGCCAATAATCTAGTCATGTATGAGAATAGGACATGGTTGGATATGGAAAGGTATGGATATGGAAAGGTTATGATCCACACAGGTACTAAAATCTTCCTACATTTAAATAAAACTTGGACTGCAACCTTTTTTCTAACACTAATGAACACCATAGGATTATATTCTTGGTGTAGTCTTCGGGTCGAAAAGGAAGGCATCCAATTGAATGGGAAGAAAATAGGAAGTGTGTGGAGAATGTGTCAACACATTGGCCAGAATTCCAACTTATAGATGGTGAGATACATGACTGAGATGAAGAGGATTATGTAATTCAATGCAAGATGCACTGAAGAAGATGCATTGAGAATTGCACTCATGCATAGTAAGTGATAGAATTGTATATTAAAAGCAATAGTTGAGTGAGTTTTGTAAATACATGCATATATATTATTGCATGGAAATAATTGTTACTAACAACTGAAATGTTGTGAACTCATGAAGCTGAGGACATTTCAGGAGTTGCTAGACATTGCAACAAGAAATTTGCAAGTCAATTAGTCACATGAGCATTGACTATAGGATATTTTCTTGTTCATAAAAAGAAGTAATGAACTTACAAATATTACTGTGAACATGCATATGCATAGATTGACGAGTCGTTCTAGTTTATTAAATTGTTGGATAATTGTGATTGAATTGCTAGGTGCAGGAAATTCTAAGATCACTACATAAGATTTTGTACATATTGCAATTGAATATGATGTACAAAAAATACTGACAATTTGTTGGATGTATGAAAGATGAAGCATTACATGAAAAATGGTATGCAGTTTGGTTCCTGTGGAAAACCACAAGGATGTCTGCATTCATAATATGGCAATAGCCAAAATGAATTATGAAATAGAATTTCATGTTTTGGAGAAAAAGTTGAATTCCCTTCTGAACTAGTTGGAGTTCCTAAAATGAATTCTTTTGTGTTTTCTCATGATAAATGCATGTGGGTGATGCAGATGAGATGATGTTGATTAAAGTTGGAATGTTGACTACAAAGAGTAGCTCGGGGAAGATGTTGACTGGAGACAATAGATCTTACCCTGTGGATCCCCGGTGGATCTGAGTGTGTGTACACTTCTCCTTGGGTTGCCTTGGAGAAGGCTAGAGCCCTAGAGGGAGAAGTGTGGGGATAGTTTCCCTCGTATGAGGCCTGGAGGGTACCTAGATACCTTTGAGGGCAGTTGGAACTCCAAGATCCACGGTGCTCTGAGACTTCCTGAGTCGGCCTGTTGCTGAAGCCCAAGGAAAGGGAGGTGTAGTAGTCGATGGACTGTGTGACAGTGAAGGTGTACACTGCTGGGGTGGGATAGGAATGTGGGGAAGGAGAGACCGTTGGTTGGAGTGTTGTTGAGGTTTGGTACCTTGGTATAGACCATGTTGATGTGGAAGGTCTTCTCAATCAAAAGATAAGTATCAATTCTCTATTTATTGTATGTTGTGTATCTTGTATACAAGTTATACTGTTATTATAATTGCATGTATATACATATATATGAATTGCATATATTCTTGCATTACCTACATCCATGACTGTACATAATGTTTTTCATGTTTAATTGCTTAAGAAATGTATACTCGATGCTAGTCATGTTATTGATTGGAATGTGAATCAGGTAGAGAAAGAAGACGTCTTGCAACTGCATTCGATGCACATATTGGACCAGAAGAAAAAACATCTCTAAAATAGAGCCATAGGACTTGTAAAGGTGCAATGGACCTGGTATGGTCTTGAGGACATGACATGGGAGCATGAGGATGCTATGCGGGCAGAATACCCGCATCGTTTTCAATATTTTTGAAATCTTGTTGATGCTGTGTAAAGAGTTGCACTGAGGACAGTGCAAAAATAAGGGGAGGGGATTGTAATACCCCAAGGATGTGCCCTAGTTGTATTTATGAATTGTAAACATTTTTTGTAGGCTGGTGAGCCAAGTGTTATAATAAGCTAGGAAGCTTATGTGATGATTAGGCCAGAGAGCCTAGGATGTTAAGGCCAAGACCCTGTTTTGTATATGTAATTATGAAAAATCATTAATAAAATATAAACATTGTTTCATGTGGAACTACCACGAAGAAAGAGTGATGGGGGACTAAGCTTCCACAAAGTTAGGTAAAGGAGGAGGCTAAGTGTTTGGGCCTAGGGGATAAGCTAGGGGGATTACCTATAAAGGGGATAATAATTTATTATTATTTCCTAAAAGGCTAAGGTGGTCAATTGACCAAGTGTTGTCCCAAGTTCCCGGGAAAGGATCGTATGCAAAATGAAGTGCATGCAACTCCAGGAAGATAGGTGTCGACCTGGGTGCATGCAGTTAAAGCTGAAGAAGTTAGCCATGTTGGGGGTCCTCTCTTGCATTCTTCCATCCTCCACTTGAGTTCGTTGGGATGTCCGTCTGAACCCGTTTTGCCTCTATGCTAGACCTCTGCATAGCCACGCACCTCTGAAAACCCGGATCTGTGAAGCCAACCTGCATGATTTCATGAACCCAACCTATCTCCTTTTGTAGAGCCGAGTCCATCCCTGAACCATTTTGGGTTGTTTCCTTAAGTTTTTCCTGAATTGTATTGACATGTTGTTGTTGTCCTCACTGTGTTGGAACTGAGTTGAAGAGGCAGGTTGCCAGGCCTGTGTGCAACACTCTCTCCAGGTGAGAGAGGTGGTTGTGGTTGAAGAGGCAAGATGTCAGGCCTGTGAGAAACTCTCTCCAAGTGAGAGAGTGTATTGTGGAAGTGAGCTCTCCGGGAAGGAGTCCCGTAACTATTATAGATCTCTGAGAATTCTGGTCCGGCCTGTTGTTGAACCCTAAGGCAAGGGAGGTGAAGCAGCCAATGGATTGTGTGACAATGAAGGTGTATACTCCTAGGGTGGGACATGCATGTGGGGAATGAGAATCTATAAGCAGTGGGCATAATTGGCGCCTGGGAGAGAATACTTCCTCTTTAATTGTGTGACTTCCCTATTGACATTCCCTAGTCTAGGATTCCCTTACCCTGGGTGGAGCTTAGTCCCAGCTCGGGGGTGACCCATTGCTGAGCATGATGAGCAGCGTGGTCTATGGCTGGGAGGTTCATGGAAGGTCTGCACACAATTGGTGGTGTTATTCTAGTTGAAAAGATATGTGTCGTTTTTATGTTCATTTACATGCTGTGTAATGGTACTTATGTTGTAATTGATGAGTATTTCCTATGTATGTTGTATATGCTACATGTGTAGGATTACTCTCATTTCCACATTATTATGTTATATATATGTAGAATAGTCATTCTATGTTTATATGGATGTGTATGTTTTTCCACAAGTATCTCTATGAGACATAGCCAATAGTTAAGGCTGGCGCTGTCACAAATCAGAGTAGTGCAACAGAGCTGTAGGGGTAGCATTACCCAGCATGTTGGTGGTTGGGGATGTTACAAATTGGTATTGGAGATAAGTAAAGTGTATGAGTAGTGGCATTTCCCAACTTGTTGATGGTTGGGGATGTTACAAATTGGTATCAAAGCTAATTAAAGCATCTGAGTAGTGGCATTGCCCATCCCGTTGATGGTTGGGGATGTTACAGGCTTTGTTTTCAAATGCCCGGAGGAAACTGAACAGGTACTGAAAACTTTCTAGAGTTTTGATGGGGGGGAGTTTAATGCTAAAAAGATGGAGATTAATATTTACTCCTGCAACAGAATATTTTAGTTTTAGGCATGTTTGGGTTCTCCTCCTAAGCCTTCCATTACATATGTGGAACATTAAAGCCTTGGAAGCGGTCAGGAATTCCATTAGACGTTTCCTAAAATTAGAAGAAGCATACCTACTTTCAATGGATAAAAGAATGGCAAAAGTTTTAGTTGAAGTAGATATCCATGAAGGACTCTTGGAAGTTCTTGAGATTGAATGGCGGGGTCTACTATTTGTCCAGCGATTGGACTATGTGGGTATGTCGTTCTGCTGCACTCTCTGCAGGTGGACAAGACATTTGCGAAAGGAATTTCCAAATATCTATGGTTCCCTATAGGATGATGGCTTAGCAGATGATTCCCTTATAGATAGTGTTACTCTGTTGGGGGATGATGAAGTTCAAATGGACTATCCTGGACTCTGCTATGAGGATAGTCCTGCAACTGTGGACACGAATTTTATTGGTAATTTGAAACATTTATGTCCGAAGCTATATTCTTCATTATCATCTTGGGAAAGGGACCATTTAAACTCTATACTCTTCCCAAACCTTTCTAAAAGGACAAATCTGGATTTTGATAAGTTTTTTTTTCATAACACTGCTTTTTCTGACTTTGGATGGGGAATTCTCACACAATCCTCATGTGGTTTCTCCTACTGAAGTGATAACAGAAATTTTGACTAGTCCTTTTGGGTTAGAGACTAATTCTATTATTGCCCCGGGTTATGTTGAACATACTCTCAGTGATAGTGCTTTGGATAGCTTGTTAACTCACTTAATCCCATCAGGGCATAGAATTACAAACACATTACTGATACCAACCTTCCTAGGTTCTACTCCTGTGGTGAGGTCGTCTACATTAGGAAATTCTTCTGACACTAAAGGAAAAGGTATCAATGTTGTAAATGACTCTACGTGGTCAAGGGGTTTATGGTTCGAAGTCTCACCAATCAAAACTCGAAGTGCCCATAGAAAGGTGGGAACTACATTTAACCCTACACCTACTGTTTATAATACTACACCTATTGTTTCTAATACTACCACCGATATTGGGGTGCTTAGAGGATTAAAAGCCTTTGCAAGGGATAAAACATTATTTTAGTATTTCTAAATATTAGAGGGGTTGGAGGACCCCTAAAACAAGCCTCCATGCGCAGACTATTGAAAAATACTTCTCCAAGTATTATTTTCTTACAAGAAACTATGGTGCCTGCAGATAAGGAAAGAAATTTTATGTTTAAGCTTCGGAGAAAGTGAATGGTATGTGATGTTAGTGTTGTGGGGACTTATGGTGGTTTACTTGCATCTTGGGATCCGATTTTTTTTTTTTTTTACCCTTTTCTAAGTACTGGTGGTATTCTTTTGTCAGGATACTCTATATTGGAAAAAAGGAATGTTAAGCCCTAAATAATGGCTCATTACCCCTTAATTGGGGCTTATTACATTAGTAATGTTATTTTATTTATGTCAGATTTATTCCATTAGTTGTAATTATACCTCCTAGTCTCCTATATATACCAAGGAGACATTTTCATTTGGAATCATCCGGTATTTGGACATTTATGTGGGCATAAGGAGGTTTCCCCCTTGAAGAGGCTTATTATCTGAATTTATCTCTTTTTCAAGGCATTGAGTACTTATTCTGAGGTTTTTCTATGCTATATTGATATTTGGTTCCTAACATATGGTATCAAAGCTCAAGGTCTTGGGGTTTCACTACTACATCTGAGACACCTTGGAATTTTCGCTGTAACTTGTTTTCTACAACAATTCAGAAGGAATGGCTTGGAGGATATTTAGTAGATATATCAAGGTACGTTGGGTTAACATTTCAGATCCCGAGGCCTTATACTTTCAGAGATGCAACCTTTGTAAGATAGGGTTCTGGAATCGTCCTTAATTGAGTCATTGCGGAATTTTTGCTATAAATTTGTTTCTGTAATGTTTCAGACCCTGAACTCTAGAGCATATTAACATAAATTATTAAGGTATCTGTGGTAGAAATTTCATCTTCTGTTTCACTTATATTTGTAGATACACCCTGTGGAAGATAGGGTATTTGACTAGTCTCAAGCAGGTGTTCCAGGTAAAACAATCATAACTTCTTCCTAGAGTATCCAAATTGAGTGACACTAGTTGCATTGGATAATGGAAATCCTGTAGTAGTTCGGGTACAAGTTTCAAAATTTTATATCAAATAGTTTGTGCAGGGCACACTGTACAAGTGATATCTCCTCAAAAGGCCAAAAATCAACAAGTTGTGGGGAAGTTACCATAAATTCCACTTGTCAGATACAATTTTGATTAGACCTGTGGAATTGTAGAGAAGAAATATCATATACCTACAAAACATAAAATTCCATACTCATAAGGGCCGAAATTTTGGAGATACAATAAAAGGAAGATTGTCTAGCAGAACCACCTCAAAATCAAGGTTTAAAGTGATACTTGGCCAACATGCCACCAAAAAAGGGAACTTCTACACCAAATAAGCCTCCATGCAATCCTACATGGACTCTTGATGAAGGTGAAGAAATGCGTAGGGACATAAATGATTTACAAAAGAAGACAGTAACAAAAGATGAACTACAAGAGATGATGGAGGGTTTAAAAGGGGAGATCATGTAAGGATTGGAAAATTTCCTAATAGTGAGGACACCTGAAAGTGAAAATGTATCCCATGAAATTCATGATGAGGACAGAAGGAAGGTGAATCAAGAATGGAGAAACTCCAAATTTGGGTTGAAGACCAACCACGTTCCTAAGATCGATATGAGGAAGTTTGATTGCAAGGACCCAACCACATGGATACTTCAGATGGAGCAATTATTTGATCTACATAATGTGCCACATACACAAAAGGTATGAATTGCTTCCTTATATTTAGAACCCAATCAATTTGTATGGCATCGATGGCTTTATTCTCGCAAATCACTCGTCACTTGGAAATTTTTCATGGAATAAATGATAGCACACTATGAGGATACAAGGAGCAATACCTTCTTTAGTCAATTGATAAATCTCAAGAAAAAGGGTTCAGTTACAGAGCACATTGAGAACTTCCAAAAATTGAATATAAAGGTAACAGATATTCCAGATGAGCACTTGATTGATGTATTCATAGGAACTTTAAAGGATAACATTCAACATGAGGTTCTCCTTTGGGAACCCAAATCATTGGAGAATGCATTTAGGGTGGAAAGAAATGTTGAAAGCAAAAATATGGCTATGGATACTAGAAGGACCAATCCTCATAGATATAGAGAGAATAATGATCCTTCTTCTAAAACACCTCAACCTACAAGGTTGACACCTCAACAATTGGAGGAAAGAAAAGAAAAAGGTTTATGCTTTAATTGTGACAGCAAGTACAGTAAGGGACATAAGTGTGGTGAGAAGAAATTATTCTACATAGATTGTGAAGAGGAAGAAGAAGAAGAACAAGAACCATCTCAAGATGAGAACACAAAAGCAATTTCATCTAAATATTTGACTCCCATGATATCGTGTAATGCATTGGCTGGAATTAGCACTCCTCAAACCCTCAAGATCGAAGGATGTATCAAAAAGAAAAAGGTAATAGTCCTAATTGATTCTGGAAGTACTCATAATTTATTCACTATAAATTAGCCAAATCTCTCAATTTCTTTGTATATCCAACGCCAGAGTTTCAACTAATGATTGCAGATGGAGGAACTATCAATTGCTCAGGAAAATGCAATAAAATCAATCTTACTATGGGGGAATATGTAATGAATAGTCCAATGATTGCTATACCCATGGGTGGTGTTGATGTTATACTAGGAAACCAATGGTTACAATCATTAGGAACAATGGATTTTAATTTTCAAGAAATTTTCATTGGAAGGAAAATAAATTGAGTTAAGAGGTATCACGGGGAAACCCGGTAAGGTGATAATCTCTAATGGCATGACAAAATTATTGAAAAAGGGGCATCAAGGTGTTATTTCACAACTATGCTCACTAGATGTTCAAACATCTAAGCCATCTATTCCTCTAGATCTCCAAGGGAACATTGATAAGCATTCCAAAGTATTTGAAGATATTCCCAAATGTATTCCACTCACTCGAAATCATGATCATGATATTCACCTGATTCGTGGGAGCGTTCCTCCTAACATCAGGCCATAGAGATACCCTTATGCCCATAAGAGTGAAATTGAGCGCATGGTTGAAGAAATGTTAGAGCCTGGCATTATTAGACCTAGCCAAAGTTCTTACTCTGCACCGGTGGTAATGGTATTCAAGAAAGATGGCTCATGGTGTATGTGTCCATATTATAGAGAGTTAAACAAGATCACTATTAAAGATAAGTTTCCAATTCCAGTCATTGATGAATTTTTAGATGAACTACATGGAGCAATCTATTTCATAAAGTTGGATATTCGTTCAGGGTATCACCAGATTAGAATGAAGGAAGAAGATATCCCAAAAACAACATTTCGAACTCATGAAAGCCATTATGAATTTTTGGTCATTCCTTTTGGCCTTACAAATGCACCTTCAACATTTCAAGGGTTGATGAATTCCATTTTCAAGTCCTTCCTTCAAAAATTTGTGTTAGTATTATTTGATTATATACTAATCTATAGAACATCTTGGGAGGATCATGTGTGACATGTTGACAAGGTGCTACAACTACTAAAGGAGAAAAACCTATATGCCAAACCATCCAAATGTTTCTTTGGAGTGAAGGAGGTAGAGTATTTGGGTCGTATTGTATCTCATGAAGGTGTAAAGGTAGACCCTAACAAGATTAAGGCCATGATGGACTGGCCGATTCCAAAAACATTGAAGAATCTTAGAGGATTTTTGGGTTTGACAGGTTACTACCGCAAGTTTGTTCGGCACTATGGAAGAATAACAGCACCATTAACGACACTAACTAAGAACGATGCATTTTCATGGACTTCAGAGGCAACTAAAGATTTTGAACAACTTAAAGAGGTGATGTGAAAAGCTCTTGTCTTGACCATCGATACTTCACAAAAACCTTTATTGTGGAATGTGATGCCTCAGGAAATGGAATTGGTGCTGTCCTAATGCAAGAAGGAAGGCCCCTAGCTTTTGAAAGTCGACAACTCAAGGGAAAGGAAATACACGAACCCATTTATGAGAAGGAAATGATGGAAATATTACATGCATTGAAGAAATGGCATTGTTACCTAATAGATCGGCACTTCAAGGTCAAAACAAATCATGATAGTCTTAAATACTTCTTGTAACAAAGACTATCTTTAGAAGAACAACAAAAATGGGTAACCAAGATATTGGGTTATGATTTTGAAATTGTCTATAAAAAAGGGAATCAAAATGTTGTGGCAGATGCAATCTCAAGAAAGGATGAATATGTTGAGGCATTTCTCTGTGCTATCTCGATCATCCAAACCGATTGGATAATAGAAGAAAGGGATGAATGGAATAATGACGAAAAAGTGTGGACTCTCATTAAAACGTTGTAGCAGGATTCCAGTGCATCAGATACATTTACATGGAAAAATGATTCACTATGGTACAAAGATCACTTATATTTATGTAAGAACTCCCAAATCAAACAAAAGGTACTGTTGGAATTGCACACCTCTCCAGTAGGAGGGCACTCAGGATTTTTGTAAACCTACCATAGGGTCAAGAAGGAATTTTTTTGGGATGGCCTTAAAAATGATGTTCAAAGGTTTGTGGCAGAATGTTTGGTTTGCCAACAAAATAAGGTGGAAAAAATTAATACCTAGGTATTTTACAACCATTATCCATCCCAATTCAGCGTTGGGAGGAGGTTTCCACGGATTTCATCACAGGGTTACCGAAGTCTAAAGGAAAGAGTGTCATCATGGTGATTTTTGATAGACTGACCAAGTACGCACACTTTTCTGAACTCTCTCATCCCTTCAAAGCCAGTACAATTGCCACCGCATTCATGGAGACAATTCAAAAGCTACATGGCAGCCCAAAGATTATTGTAAGTGACAGAGATCCCATCTTCACTGGACATTTTTGGACATAATTATTTTCTTGTTTGGGTACTCAATTGGCTCATAGCTCATCCTATCATCCCCAATCTGATGGACAAACCAAGATAGTGAACAAATGTCGGGAAGGCTACCTTTGTTGCTTTGTCTCTGATAAACAAACACAATGGTTCAAATGGTTACCCTTGGTAGAATGGTGGTATAAATATTCCTTTCATACTACAACAAAAATGACACCATTTATGGCACTCTATGGATACCACCCTCCTTCCATCACTTCTTCTCTAAAACAAAATTCTAAGGTTCAAGAAGTGGAAGATCACATCGATCATCAACAACAAGTTCTCCAAATATTAAAGGACAACCTAACCATGGCACATAATCACATGAAACAGTAAGCAGATCAACATCATAGTGAAAGAAGTTTTGAAGTATGATATTGGGTGTTTTTAATACTACAACCATACAAACAGATGTCCCTCAAGCAAGCCAATAAGGATAATAAATTATCACTAAAGTATTATGGCCCTTACAAGGTGTTGCAAAATATTAGTACTATGGCATACAAATTGGAGTTTCCTGCATCTTCACAAGTACACCCAGTTTTCCATGTTTCATGCTTAAAGAAGGTTATAGGTGACAAGATCCCAGTTCAAACTGTATTTCTAGAACTTGACGAGGAAGGAAAAATCATATTGGAGACTGAAGCCATCACTGACACAATAATTCGCTAGCTGAGGAATAGATCCATTTAAGAGTATCTCATTAAATGGAGGAAACTATCGGCTGAAGATTCCACTTGGGAAGATGAGTCTTTTATACAGAAGCATCCAGAGTTACTCAAGCGTTGCAGACAACACTTGTCTGAAGGGGAGGGGCATGTTAATCCCTAAATAATGGCTTATTACCCTTTAATAGGGGCTTATTACATTAGTAATGTTATTTTATTTATGTCGGCTTTAATCCATTAGTTGTAACTATACCTCCTAGTCTCCTATATATACCAAGGAGACATTTTCATTTGGAATCATCTGGTATTTGGGCATTTATGTGGGCATAAGGAGGTTTCCCCCTCAAAGAGCCTTATTATCTGAATTTATCTCTTTTTCAAGGCATTGAGTACTTATTCTGAGGTTTTTCTATGCTATATTGATATTTGGTTCCTAACAAGGAAGTTATCGCTTCTAAATGTTTACGGACCCTATCAGGATAGAAAATATTACTGGGTCTCGGTGGAAGCTTCAAGTATATTAGCACAAAAGGATCTATTTATTGTTGGAGACTTGAATTTCACTACTTCTTCTGCGGAGGTCTGGGGGTAGTCATCTTTACAAGACTCTTTGGCGGGTTTTTTCAAATCTCTTTTCTTAAAAAACTCTTTAGTTGATGTTGCTCCTTTAGAGATTGTTCCAACATGGAGGAAGGACCAAGCAGGGGTTGATATTATTCCAAAAGGACTCAAAAGGATATATATAGAAGAGGATGTCTTGGCTACTACTCAGAGGTATAGGACTTGGGTACAATATCCTTTCCTGTCAGACCATGCTCTGATTTTTCTCGAGTTCAGAGTGGGGATCCCGAGGGTGATGTATCCTTTTAAACTAAACCCAGTTTAGATTGGGGAGGAGTCATTTGAGGTGATGGTAAAGGATGTGTGGATGGACCCTGGTCTTCATAATATTATAGGTTCTCAAAAGATATTGGTGGCTAAACTCACTACTTTAAAATTGCGGGTCAAAAGGTGGGCTAAGTAAAAGCGCCTCCGTGATATGAGGGAACTAAATAGGATTGAAGAGACTCTTGAAAGTATTTATGAGAAGATGAATCAAGGAAATGCTACTGAAAACATTAACCAAAAAGTATACAACCTTGAAACAAAGAGAAAAGAGTTGTTGCTGGCAGAGGAAGAATAGTGACGTCAGAAAAGTAGAGCTATATGGATCAAAAGAGGTAATATGAACATGTTGGCATAGGGGCAGACCCAGGGTTCAACGCTCAAGAGCGCACCAACAAAACCCTAACTACTAGCCCTTTCACAAACACCTGCGAAGTAGATGAAGTCTCACTCGAGGTAGAGGTAGGGGTGGTTGCAGGAATCCAGTGTGTGCAACCTTAGCTGGGACACAAATCTGTGATTACAATACTCTATCAAAGCACTTAGCAATTACAGTTCATCCGTATTTAATCAGTATCTAATTCACAGTTAAAACCCTAATCAAAGATCATCGCAGTATTCACCCATATCTACTATAGACGAGCACTAAGCACATTCACATGGGTTAGATCTAGCACTTATTCATATTATTAAGCACAAAACATCATCAGATCTATCTATCATTTATCTAGGACAATGCACTAAGCAAGTAAACACATAAATAGATCAATACCTCACACAAATCATAACAACATAGGATATACATGGTGCACCCCTAGCCTGGGGCTACGTCCACCAACTCTTCTTCTCTTTTATTATCTTTTGTCGATATTCTACATGCACAGAGCCACAAGATCCTACTCCACATAGGACATGAGATCTGCATGCACCTCGCCAGATCCTCCTTCCCCAAGTTAGGTTACAACACAAAGCTTCTAATCAATCTCTTACAGTCACTTGCACTTAGCCTTGCAAGTCTCACACAACATGCACAAAGCATGTACAACTATCACCTGCACTTAGCACTTGGTATCACACACTTGCGCACTTGCACTTAGCATCACATACACCCCATACTTACATTGCCTAGATTTCTATTTATACATTACAAAATGGGCCTAAACATGGGTAAACCCATGGGCTGACATCCCCATGCCCGTTACATAAGCCCGAAACCCAAAAATCCCTAAACAAGGGGCCAAGATCCCACGATCTCCGCTTCGACTTGCGCTCTGCATTCAACAGTTTGCTGAAGTCCAAAAATAGGTCAAACATGACCAAGGATCCTCAAAACTTGGTCAAGGGCCAACAAAACACAAAGTTCTTTCACTGTTTTGCGAGCTACAGGCGAAACAAAAAATGTATTCGGGAGATTAAAGAAGGCAAAGGGGTCTTACTTTTGGGACAACAAGCTATCAAGGCTAAAGCAGTAAAGTTTTTTAAATCTTTCTTTAATGATACTGGATAAAATACTATTGTAAATCAGATCAATTCAGTTAGAATGTTTCCTAGCATTGTGTGGGAGGAGGAATTAAGACTCTTGGAAAAAACTGTTACAAAGGATAAAATTTTTGAGATTCTAAGGGGCTTTGCAAAGGACAATAGTCTCGGTCCAGATGGATGGACTGTGGAGTTATTCTTATTCTTCTTCGAGCTAATTGGACATGATTTATTGGAAATGGTGGAATAATATAGAATTAGAGGGGAGGTAATAAGTTCGATTAACTCAACCTTTCTCGCTTTGATTCCCAAAGTAAATAATCCCACAGAATTCAGTGATTTTAGGCCGATAGCCTTATGCAATTTATGTTACAAGATAATAGGAAAAGTGATTGCCAAGAGAATTAGACCAATATTGTCCAGATCTTTATCAAAAGAGCAGTTGGGTTTCCTTAAAGGTAAGAAAATACTTGATGCAATCAGTATGGCTCAAGAACGTTTACATAGTATTAAAAGTAAAAAACTACAAGCTATAATTCTGAAACTTGATTTAAAAAAGGCATATGACTGTAAAAACTATGATTATCTAAGGTTAATTCTGATTCATAGTGGTCTTGGTATTCCAACTACCAATTGGATTATGGCTTGTGTCTCTTCTACAAATTATGTTGTTATGATTAATGGAGAGCCCACAAATGCTTTTAAAATCAACAAGGGACTCAGACAAGGATGCCCGATGTCACCTCTTCTATTTATTATGGTTATGGAAGGTCTTAGTCTGGCTCTCAAAAAATCAAAAGTTCAAGGTACTATCACTGGAATCAAGGTATATAGATTGATTAAAGTTCTTCATATTTTATTTGTAGATGATATTCTAATAATGACCAGAGCGACCCTCACGGAGTCGTAGGTAATACATGATATTCTACAAAACTTATGTTGCACCTCGGGTCTAGTTATCAATCCTTAGAAGTATGTCTTACTACACTCGGGGGTCCATTTGGAAACAATTAGATCTTTAAAGGATATTCTCCTCTTCCCCTCTAAAGATCTGGCTTTAGGTTTCAAATATCTAGGGTATATGTTAAAACCTGACAGTTATAAAGAAGAAGACTGGTTATGGCTACTTGACAAGTATGAGTCCCAGATAACTCACTGGAGTAATAAGTGGCTATCCCTTGGGGAAAATTATGTTTTGATAAAGGAGGTCTTGGAGAGCCAACTAGTTTATTGGTTGGCCCTTGCGCATATTTTGATTGTTGTCCTTCAAAAAATCAGTAAGATGTGTTTCGATTTCCTCTGGTCAGGAAACAATCACAATTGCAGGTATCATTTAAGTAGTTGGCACTCCATTGCAAGACCTAAAAAATTTGGAGGCTGGGGCCTCCAAAATATATTTATTTTCTATAGAGATTTGGCCTCAAACACATTGTGGAGAGCTCTGATGAAACATGGAATTTGGAAAAGTGTTCTCAAGGATAAGTACTTTCCACATGTATCAATTTTAACTTGGCTCCGATCGACAGAACCGGTTCATCCTTTTGGATCTCATACATGGAAAAATCTTTGAAATACATTGCCAATTATTCTTCATTGGATGGCTTGGAAACTGGGCTCTGGCCACTCAATTTTAGTCGGAAAGGATGTGATTTTAGGCCTAGGACAAGATGCCATACTGTCAAGGGATTTGGTGATCTGTCTCAATCAAAAGGAAAATCATCTTTTATATCAAGCAAGCTGGTTGGGGATTGGGAGCGCGACAGGTACTAGATGGATCAATAGCGTCGAGTTGGGGCTGGAAGAGCCTCTAGCTAAGGAATGGGATCGCTACAGGAAGTCTTCAATTGATTATGGCATTTCTTTAGTTGATAAACAGGATGAGTTGATTTGGATGGGAGGTGATAAGTCTGGATATATATATCTGTCAAGAATTTTTACGAATCTTGATCAAAAAATACGTGGAATTACAATCTCAGGGGATGGAGGATAAAACTTTGGAAGTGGGATTGTCCTCTGAAGATAAAGATTTTTGTATGGCTTATAGCAGAAAAAAAAAATTATCCTAGAAAAATATGAAAAAGCAAGGATGGAAGGGGCCAAGCTTATGTATCTTGTGCAAAAATAAAAGAGAATATACAAACCAGCTTTTTGTAAACTGCTCCTTCACTCTGTCATTTTGGGAGGAAATAAAAAAGGCTTTGAACTTTGCTTATGGATGGAATGGAAATATGGTGATAGAATATTTCTAAAACTAGGCTATTCATAATTCTAATATGATTTCTCTTTCAGCATACATTTGTTGGTTTATTTGGATAGACAAGAATAAGTCTATCTTTGAAGAAACATCGCCTTTAGTGCAAAGAATTGTTTATCTAGCAAGGAGTGTTATGGTTGTAAAAAATAATTCACTTCAAGATAGTATTCCTCAGTATACTGATTATACCTATCCTATAGATAAAACTCTTGCTTGGTTTGATGGGGTTGCACAACAAAATGGTCTTCTAAGTGGAGTTGGTGGTGTCATAAAGTTTGACGATTTTAGAGAATACAAATGGATACTAAACTGTGGGAATGGAACAAATATCAGAGCTGAACTTATGGGAGAATGGGCTACTATAACTCTTGCATTTAGACTGACAATATCTGATTTACATGTTTTGGGGGACTCCAAGATAGTCATTGATTATCTCAATAGGAAAGGTGTACTAAGGGTGGAAAATATGGATGCATGGAAGGAAAGAATAGAAGAAATATGTCCACTTTTCAGATCTATTTCCTTTGCGCACATATACAGGGAAGTGAACAAACGAGTGGATTGTCTATCAAAGAAGGCTCTCCATAGATGCCGAGGGAGAATTTCATACAACCTTTGGGTGGATGGACATCAGGGCCCAATATAGTTCATAAATCTGTAGTTTTTTCCTAGTTGTCTTCTTCATCTCTGTGCTTTTTTGGAGGCAAGCTTTAGTATAATATCAGTTTTCACCTCTTTGATAGAGGATCTTTTTTGAAGGACGTATAAACTATTTTATTTCTTGGATGAAGATTAAAGGATAGCCAACCATTGGTCTTTTGAATTACTCATTTATGGAGTATACTTCTATTTTATTGACTAGCCCGAGTGGACTTTATGCCACGCCAACGAAGAAATATTTTATGTAAAAATATTATATTATTAGCAATATAATGTGCAATTTTCATTTGGAAAAAAGATTTAAATGTGAATAATATCCTCTCACTAAAATTTAAACCTACTCCAAATATTATGTTGAAATCTTTGAATAATAAAAAAATGCATCAACATTAATCTATTTCACTTGTCATTTTAAAACTAAAATAAGAAAGATGAAATAAAAAACCAAAACCGTATGAAAGTGGGAACATAAAAAAAAAATGAAAACCAAAACATGCGAGTGGGAACCCAAAAAAATTGTGACATAATTGGAAAACAAATTCCACAAGTCACTGTCACATATTCAAGCTTTAAATGTGAATAATACCCTCCCTATAAAAATTATTATGTATCTCTATTTTTTTAGTAACACATACAATAAAGTCCAGATAAAAGGGATCGAGAATTTGGCAGTCGATTACAATCAAAACTGATGGCTCTGTTTAGAAAACTATGATATTAAAGTTTAATCGGTCAACAATGTTGGGAAATGAGTGTCTCGATGAACCATGAAAGTAATATATATATATATATATAGTTGGCAGAGAAGTGCATGGGATCAAATAGATTAAAGGGGCTAGAGTCAAGGCACCTTCAACCCTTCTCATTACTCAAGAAGTTATTTCAATTTGGTCGATGTTGAAATTGAATGTCAACCTAAACGATGGAATTCAAACACAAGGGTTTGGAATAAATACAAAGACAATTTAGTTATTTATGCACTTACATATAAATAATTCTGGTATATCATAATAATTCAGGTGGTCAATAAGAAATAATTCAGGTAGATCATAATCATTAATAGAAGATTGGGTGACTGATTCACTTACAACATTTAAATCTTACGAAGAGTATAATAAAAATATAACCTACAAACGATCTCATAACGTTCATTGGACCAACAATACACACTACTCAGGTATTGAGTGATGCCATGCACTGAGAACAATTTATGCCGAAATTTATGTTACGCTTTAAATAAAAGAAAAGTTCCAATAATTAGATAGGGTCTCACAGCCACATTTCCAGTATTGTTGTATTGTAACGTCAATTTTCACACAATCTATTTGTTACCTGAATATCGAAACCTATTATTTTGATTGTTTATTAGATAGGGTCTCATGGCCACGTTTCCAGTATTGTTTTATTCTAACATCATTTTTCACACAATATATTTGTTATCCGAATATCGAAACCTATTATTTTGATTGTTTATTAGATAGGGTCCCATGGCCATGTTTTCAGTATTGTTTTATTGTATCATCAATTTTCACACAATCTATTTTTCACACAAATATCGAAACCTATTATTTTGATTGTTTAAAATACTACATGGGTTAAAAAAAAAACTAATATTTTTATTATTTAAAACACTGCAACAGTGTTGGGAGATGAGTGTCCCTAAGCAGACCGAGGGAGATGAGTGTCCTAGGAAGGTTGATATAGTTGATCGATTATATTAAAGTGGCTATATTCAAGGCACATTCAACCCTTCTCATTATTGAAGAAGCTATTTCAATCTAGCCAATCATAAAATTGAATATCAACATGAATGATGGAATTCAAGCAGAAGGGTTTGGAATAAACTCAGAGGCAATTTCGACTTGTTAGGGAAACCGAATACTGATCTTGAATTTATTCTTGAATTCAAGCTCGGTATTTGGTTTCCCTAACAACGTTAGGGAACCAGTGCATGTCTAAATTTCTATGACAATTTCTATGACAAAGAACGCTTGTGCCTTTTCGGTCTAGTTTAAACTACAACTACATATTTGAATTCATAAACGAAACTAAAACATTTTCTAACCTATTTCAGTTGTCGATTGATGCTATTTTTTCCTTCGTCCAAGTGTGTGATCAATTATTCTCCACTATACTATGCTTCCTTCATCCGATGATTCCTTCGTTCACTGTGTGTCCACTTCTTTGGTTAGATACGAAAGGGAAATAAATTTGAAAGGGGTTGTTTACATAAATCTGAAACTAAAAAGGTTGGGGAGTGCTAAAGGAAAAACCAACATGCATATTGAGCAAGCGAGGCACAACTAGTAGGCACAGACTTGCAGGAAGTAAAAACACATCATTAATTCCCCCCATTAATTTAATATCCTATATTGCAATTGAAATCTAGTAAGGGCTAGATGACACTGCAAATTCTCCAGAAAGTAAAAACATCTCATTAATTTCCTCGTGAAATTGAAAGATGGAAAGGGCTCCATGAATTTAATTTAAAACGCCCCATTAACACCCCATTAATTTAATAACCTATTGTACAATTGACATCTGGTAAAGGTTGCACAACACTGCAACACTGGTAAGGGATGGTTCCACTTACCCAATGCATCCCACTCACCATACAACTGAAATATGGTAAGGGAAGAGGGATTGAAGCCAATAAAAAAACATAAGTACAATAAAAAAACTAAATCAGAGTAAAAAAACTAAATCACATAAAAACCAAAGCAGGGTAAAAAAACATAAACACAATAAAATACCTAAATCACCTTAATCACCCAATTTAATGATGATTGGACATGTTTTGTCATGCACGAAACTTAATGTTTCAAATCTCATCCTTTAATTTAATGTGTTAGTGAAGAATATTCTGAGAAAATGAAATCATGGCCATTAAAAGCCCATTTTTTATTAAAAGGCCATTAAATCTGGCCATTTCCAATAGGTGCACGCCTATCGGCGTAAATATAATTTGAACATTATAAAATTAAAATGAAGACTTCACTAACAATTAACAATTAGGTTACCTGATTATAATAATAAATCACCTTAATCACCCTATTTAATGATGAACAGATATGTTTTGTCATGCACAGAACTTAATGTTTCAAATCTCAACCTTTCATTTAATGTGTCGACGAATAATAATCTAAGAAAATGAAATCATGGCCATTAAAATCCCATTTGTGATTAAAAGGCCATTAAATCTAGCTATTTCCAATAGGTGTACGCCTATCGACGTAAATATAATTTAAACATTATAAAATTAAAATGAAGACTTCACTAATAATTAACAATTAGGTTACCTGATTATAATAATAATTGATCTGGATTTATGAGTGGAACGAAATGAATAACAAAGTGAATACAATAACACATAGATAACAACATATATCCAGTGAATAATAACTTCTATTGAATAAATGAAATAGGTTGAAACTGTAAAATTGCAAAACTGAAACAACTTGCTTGAATGGTGGTAGTTATCTCTAAGAAGATATGTGGTTGCTACGTACATTTTTCTGAGCAGAATGATTACAATGAGGCTCCAAAGTCCTTTTTAACATTACTCATGAATGCCAAAACCATGGACATCCAAAAACCTAACCCTAGGAGTTGAAACGCCAAAAGTTATGTGGACCCCTATGGGTAAGTTGGTACCTCAACTTCTCAGGGTAGTAAATTTTGCATACGACCTCCATTTTAGGCATGTGATAGCCCGTTGGAAAGGTCTTTCAGAGATATACACATTATTCCATCAAATTCTAACTCTGTCTATAGCTTAACTATGGCATGCAAAAAAAAAATTGTTTAGGGCCCTAAAACGGCCCTGGAAGTACAAAAAGATGTGCTGACATGAAAACTTTCAAAATAAGCCAATTGGATTAGGTGGGTGGCCACCAGTCTCCACCTGGAATATGTTTAGGGCCTCAGACAGCTCCAGAAGTGTAGAACCCATAATTACAAAGAAGTACAGAAGAACATGCTAAACTAAAAACTGACAAAAGGAGCCAGTTGGAATAGGTGGGTGGCCACCAATATCCACCTGGATCAATCCTCCCCCCTTAGGAAGAAATTTTCTCCATTGTGTTGAGTTCCCCCATCAGGTGAGGAAACATCTGTTGAATTTGGCCCTAGGTGAGCCACTTTCCTTTGTGTAGGAGTTGCCCTGCCTTGACAACCTGATAAAGTTGGATCCTCTGTTGGCGAGTTCCCTTGACCTATGTGTCCACTATATGATCTTTGGATTCTTTTTCCATGTAGTCAGGGTTGAGATCTATTGGTGTCATTTCTTCTGTGATCTATGAGGTGTCCAATAATGGTGGTAAATATGGCCGAAGGAGGTCCACATTGAACACTGGGTGCAAGCCAAGGAAAGGTGTAATGTTGAGCTCAAAAGAATTGCTACCAACATTCTTGGTGATACTATAAGGCCCATAACAAAGTGGGCGGAGATTTTGATGGGGCCCTGTAAGGTGTTCTTTCTACAAATGTAACTAGACCTTGTCTCCCACCTAAAACTAGTGCGGTATTCGATGTTGATCATGGTGTTGTTTGTACTTCACATTGTCTTTCTGCAAAATCTTGTGGACCTGTTGGCGGATGTGCTGAATTTGCTCAATGAATATAGTGTCTACTTTGTGGGCCTCAGATTGAACATGGGAAGATTCATCATGTGTGGTGGCAAGAGGTAATGCAACATCAATGGGACCAAAGGGTTGGAATCCCAACCCCACCTGAAATGGGTTGTGGTCAGTGGAGCTATGGAGAGCCCTGTTGTAGTTGTGTTGAACATAGGGTAAACTCTCATCCTAGGTACATGGATGCTTAGAGTTGTACATGTGTAGGATGTGCACAATCATCTGATTGACGACCTATGTTTGGTCATCAGTTTGGGGGTGGAAAGTAGTGGATTTAGTGAGCTTGGTGTCCAACAATGACCAGAGAATCGACCAAAATGTGTTGAGGAACCTGCTATCCTAATCAGAGATGATGGTCTATGGTATCCCAAAATGGACCCACACTCGTTCAAAGAAGAGATTGACAGTATTTGACACTGTGATTCTCTTCTTACATGTTGTTAGGATGGCCATCTTCAAAAAATGATCAACTACCACAAATACATAATCATTGCCTTGCTTGGTGGATGGAAGGCTAGACATGAAATCCATAGAGATAGATTCCCAAGGGCTCTTGGGAGTAGGAAGAGGGGTGTATAAGCCTTTCTTCTTGATGGTTTTCTTGGAAATGGGATAGGAAGTGCAAGATATGATATACTTGTTGACGTCCTGTCAAAGTTTTGGCCAATAAAAATGTTTCTGTAGAACGGACACACTTTTCTCCACACCAAAATGTCCTGCCATCTGACTGTAGTGAGCCTCCTAGATCATATTTTCACGCTCGCTTGCAGGAATACAAATATGGCCAAGATGACATAACAATCCATCCTGAATTTGAAAATTGGTGATATTCGCCCTTGTACCCAAGAGTTGATAGGTGGTGGAAAATTCTGGATCTTATTGATAAAGTTGGGGCCACTCAGATGCCTCATGTCCATAGGAATGGAGCATGGTGGTGAGTGAAGCCATGGGAGGTCACTTGAGGCAGTCATTGACACGATTTGTTATCCTTGTCTTATACTTAATGTTGAGATGGAACTGTTGTAGGTAGGTGGACCACTTTTGATGGCGGTCGTTCTACAACTTTCCCCGTGTCTGTATGAACTGCAGAGGGTTGTGATCAATGTGGATGATTGTCTCTTTTCCTAGAATGTAATGTTTCCATTGACAATAGGATTTTACAATGGAATACATTTCCTTGTCATAAGTAGGGTATTTTCAGACAGTATATGAGAGTGTCTCACTATGGTATGCTACCAGATGACTGTGCTGAGTGAGAACTACGCCTATAGCATAGTTGGATGCATCAGTCTCAATCTCGAATAGTTGTTGCAGATCGAGTAAGGAGAGTAATGGAGCTAAGCACAAGTGAAGCTTTAGATAATGAAATGATCATTTTTGTTCCTTCCCCTACATGAACGTTTCCCTACCACCTCCCTTGGTCACTTGGTTGAGGGCCCATGCAATATGGGAGAATCCCAACATGAACCATCAATAGAAGTTGGCCAATCCCAGGAGGCTTCAAAGATCGATGATTGTGGTCGAGGCTGGCCAGTCACGGATGACTTGGATCTTAGCTGGATCAACATGTACCCCATGCTCATCAATAATGTAGCCCAAGTATTGGACCATGTTCATGCCATAGGAGCATTTTTCCAAGTTGGCATATAGGTTGTGCTACCGTAGAGTGCTCAAAACTTGTTGAATATGTTGCATGTGCTCCTCCTAAGTTCTATTGAAGATGAGGATGTCATCCAAATATACCACCACAAAATATTTGGTGAAGGGTCTCAATACATCATCCATCAACCTCATAAAAGTGGCTGGTAAATTTGTTAAGCCAAAGGGCATGACCATCCATTCGAAGAGACCTTCTTTATATTTGAAATTTGTCTTCCATACATCAGTTGATTTGATGGGAACCTGGTGGCAGCTAGACTTTAGATCAATCTTGTTGAAGAACTTTCCCCCCTTGAGTTCATCAAGAAGGTCATCAATTTTTGGAATTGGGTATCGGATCCTGGCTGTGATTTTGTTTAATGCTCTATAATCAATGCAGAGCCTTCAGGTCCCATATTTCTTATTCACCAGTACAATTGGGCTTCTGCAAGGGGAGGAGCTGAGTATGATGTGCCCCTTCTGAAGCAGATCTTGGATCTGACGCTTGATTTCTTCATTTTCCATCAACGAGCGACAATAGACTAGTCCATTAGGAAGAGGTGCATCAAGGGTTAGATCAATTGGATGCTTGACTTGGCAGTGTGTTGGTACCTCGGTGGGTGAGGAGAAGATGTCTATGTACTCTTCCATGATCCCATTCACTTGCTTCTATTGCAAAGAGAGAGTTTTTGTAGAGGCCATGGATGTGGTGGAAACCTTCTTCTTACTGTGAGCATGGATCACAAAGAAGATGAACTTCCTGTTCTATGAAATAACCTTACTGCATTTCTTAATAGAGATTAAATAAATAGAGGTAGGTGGTGCCATCTATGGTATCATGTACAATTGTCTACCCAAAGTAATAATAACACTGTGGGGTCTAGACTCATACACAACATGTGTCTTCCACAAATATGGTTATCCTAAAAGAAAATCACAAACTTCAAGGGGAGAAATATCACACAATACCTCGTCATTGAAGGGCTTGATGCCGTAGGGAAGATGACACTGTTGGCTGACAAATAGATCGCTTCCTTGGTGAAGCCAACCAATGGTGTAGGGATGTGGGTGCGGTTTTGTCAACAGGTCCATTCGCTTGACATCCTCTACTGAGATCGGGTTCTTCTGACTGTCGCTATAGACAATGAAATGTAGTTGAGTCCCCTTTACCCACATATGTGAGTGAAAGAGGCGTTCCCCTTCCTATGGTTCTTCTGGTTCACTTGGATGGAATTTGGTGGTAACAAACATGGCACTGGGTTCAACATCAATAATCTGCTTCCCTCCTTCTGGATTTGATTCAGACTCATAATAGGCCTCTGACTCAGAATCTTTCAGCTCGGCCATGAGTGACTTCTTGGAGAGACATTCTTCGGTGTTGTGCCAATGGATTTTATGGTATTCACACCATTTTCCTGTGTCCTTATTTGACTTCTCATTTCCCTTCTTGTGTTGCAGCTTGGACCGGTTTTCCTAAGAGTGTCCATCTTTTCTTTGTCCCTTTGTTGTGTGGGTTGGGGCCACCTTTTCCTTGCTTCAGCTGTGAGGAGTTTTCAAATCCAAAATCTTGCCTCTTCTGCTTAAATTTCTGCTCGATCTTGACAGCATATCTATACGTCGTACCCAATGATGTGATGTCCAGAAACTCCATTTCTATTTGAATGTATCTATGTAAAAATCCATGGTATTTGAGCACCATATGTTTTTCAGAGTCTTTGATACCCAATTTGGTGCATAGGGTATGGAAATTATTGGTGAAATCTGGTACTGTCCTGTCTCTTTCTTGATGTAGGGTGGTCCATCTGGTGTACTGGCCCTCGTAGCTTCCAACAGGGTATTATTTTTCTTTAATGGAATCCCTGAAGGAATCCCATGTGGGGGCGACCGCAAATATTTCATATTCCTCTATGGTCCTTTTCTCCGAGTAAGTATCCCACCAATCCTTAACATGGGGGATGGCCTTGAGGAGTGCAAAAGTAATTTTTTCTCTATCGGAAAAATTGTGGACTGAAAAATACCATTCGAGTAGATTCAACAATTTATCTACAACATCCTAATCTATCAGTCCTTCAAATAATGGAATATCAAAATTTACCTGTAATTTGAAGGGGGTTGCATGGACGTTTGATGAAGATGCTTCTCCTGTGGGTAGTCGCCAAAGTATCTGTGCAAAGTTGTCCATCATTTTGTTCCTTTGTCACAGAAGGGATTCCTCGAACAACATTTTAAAAGGATATCCTGCTCCATAATCTTTCATTTTTTCCCCCATGGGTTCTTTTTGGGATCGGGATGACCGATATTGCAAAGGCTTGACTGGTTCGAGTCCCAACTTCTTGTACCCAGATCTTGTCGAGGACATACATGAAGAAAAATAAATGAAGAGCAGAATGATCTCATACCACTGATATGGATTTATGAGCAGAATGAAATGAATAATAGATTGAATACAATAACACAGATATAACAACATATATCCAATGAACAATAACTTCTATTGAATAAATGAAATAGGTTGAAACTATAAAACTGCAGAATTGAAACAACTTTCTCGAATGGTGGTAGCTATCTCTGAGAAGAGATGTGGCTGTTATGCGCATTCGTATTAGAATAATGATTACAATGAGGCTCCAAAGGCCTTTTTAACATTAGTCATGAATTCCAAAACCATCGACATTCAAAAACCTAACCCTAGGAGATGAAACGCCAAAAGTTATGTGGGCCCATATGGGTAAGTTGGTACCTCAACTTCCCGGGATCATAACTTTTGCATACAACCTTCGTTTTAGGCGTGTGATAGCCCATTGGAAAGGCCTTTCAAATATATACACATTATTCCTTAAAAGTCTAACTCCATATATAGTTTGACTGTGGCACACCAATAAAACATTGTTTAGGTCCCCAAAACAGCCCTGGAAGTAGAGAAAAATGTGTTGACATGAAAACTTCCAAAATAAGTCAGTTGGATTAGGTGGGTGGCCACCAGTATCCACCTGGAAGATGTGTAGAGCCTAAAACATCCCCAGAAGTGTAGGACCCACAATTACAAAGAAGTACAAACGAACGTGTCGAACTAAAAACTGACAAAAGGAGCCAATTGGAATAGGTGGGTAGCCACCAATATCCACATGTATCAATAATCGTTGAGAATAACAATTAAAGTTAACGGGTGGCATTTAAAAAATATTTTAACATATACCTTTAAGTAAAATAGTTTTATATCAACTTTAGAGAGAGAGAGAGAGAGAGAGAGAGAGAGAGAGTAATTGAAAGTAAAAACTTCGTATACCACACATAGATACTTTTTACTTCTCCATATGAGGGAGATGTGTAATTCTTTCAATAATCAACATGGAGTTACACATGTCATTTAAAAAATATTTTAACATCTACCTTAAATAAAATAATTTTATATCAACTTTAGAGAGAGAGAGAGTAATTGAAAGTAAACAATTCTTATACCACACATAGAAACTTTCTACCTCTGCATATGAGGAAGATGTGTAATTCTTTCAATACTTAACATGGAGTTAACACGTGTCATTTAAAAAAATATGAGTAACAAGTAAATATTTCAATATCAACTTTATATATATATAAGAACCATAGTAGATCCATCTTAATTCTAAAAAAAATTGCATCTCAAGGAATTTGATACCTCTTAGGGCATGATAAATCCTAAGTTAAGGATAAACCCGGAGTAAATCTACGTTCAATGATAATACTGTAAAGCTATACATATGTGTGACTATTCCCAAAAAATAAAAAGGAGTCACTGTAACAACGATGCAATGATGGTTACATGTGTTTCACCATCGTCTGAATATAGTGTTACCATAGTCTAATACACGTACCTTTACCTTTTCATCAATGAGTGAGTGTATTGCATGACTTTATGTAATGTTAAACCAGAAGTTGTATCCACTCTTTTTTTCCATCCACATTTTTTTTACTCTGCCCATCCACTTTTTTTCCATAAAATGGGTGGCATCCACTTTTTTTATTCTGCTCTTCACACTACGTAAATGAAAAGTAAAGTGAATGTATTATTAATCCCAGTGTCCTTTACTTTTTATTACAAAGAGAAAAAGTAAGAAGTGGGAATAATATCAATCGAGGCAATCAAATGAGGGAATATCAAATGACAGAATTAAAGGTAAGGAGTGATTACGATTAATCCACATCAAAACTGACTACTATCAATCCATATAATCAAAGTGATAATCAATGGTAGTTGAATGAAAATAAATTTCAATGAATTGTAATTTTATTTCTAATTACACAACTCTATGTACCCACACTCAAATTAGTGTCGTTTACATATATTTTGGACGGGTAAGTGTAAAATATTGCAAGATGAATATGCGTATTCAACAAGACTGTTAAAATTCTATCAAAGTAATAATTCATGAACTTATTCCTTCTCTTATTAGTCCATGCTGAAGGCGTAGAGGGACTATAGCGATCGATAATTCATTGACTTCATATTAGATTTTCCTTTGACTAAAAATATTTGCATAATCTCTATTGTTGGAACTAGAGAACTAAAAACATCGATTTGTATATAATAAAAAATACCATATATGTCATGATCTGATTGGATAACAAATTGGAGGTCTTATTGCCAGCTTCTCTATTCCCAATGTTTTATATGTGAGCATATCCAAATTTTTTGATCATCTATGGTCTTTATGAATTTTTACTATTTTTATTAAAATGTTTAGATATCCAAAGTTTTGAGCATAGAGAATCAGTTTTTTATTAGTTGAATTAATATTAGTTTGTCCTTTGACTAAATGTTTTTTTGCATAGTCTCTATTGTTCGAACTATTGTTACTATTATTACTATTTTTTTGTTTGTTATTATTTTATATTATTATAAAATAATATAATAATTATTTTGCGTACGTAACAGACCTGCCACACTGCATTCTTTCCTAAATTTTTACACAGCGCGAGGCCCTTCGACGGTCCTGACAGACTTAAATGTTTACCTAACATGCCTCATATCCTTAAATGTTTACTTAACAGGCCTGCTACAATACATTTTCCTCCGATTTTTTTTATACAATGTTCTCTGCAGTGAATATGGGCAATATTGTTCTTCAACGACATTACTGGTTCATTGGTTGATGCTTGCTCGTTGCTTGTTCACTAGTTTCTTGTTTTCATGTTGTTGTTTCTCTTGTTTTCCTATTGGTCTTGTTGCAATTTGCATGCTTGGGATTATGCAACCGTGATTGGAACTGTTCTTTTGTTGTTCCCCATTGATAGGTGGGTTTCGGTGCCATGTCTATCTTCCTATTCGTTGTTTGTTATTTCCAATTTGCAAGTGAAAAATTTCAATACTAGAGATGCCTAAGTCAAAATCCTCTTGCAGAACATCTTTGTATATGAGGAGAAAATATGATTTCTTTTTTTATATGTCACTATGGTTGCGATGGAGGTAGGTTTTGTGTCGAACATTGGCGTTCAAGAACGAGACGAAAACAACATTACAGTCCTTCTTCTCTGGTCGTAGTAGTCACATTCAAAGATGGGCTGCAAGAGGATTTTGATCGCTCCCATTATTGAAAATTCTTACTTGCAAACTAGAAAAAAAAAACAACAAACCTCACATCCTTAAATGTTTACCTAACATGCCTCACAGCCTGAAATGTTTGCTTAACAAGTGTGAATACATTTTCCTCTGATTTTTTGATACAATCTTGTCTGCGGTTAATTTGGCCAATATTGTTCTTCACCGGCATTCCTCGTTGATTGGTTGATGCTTGTTCATTAGTTTGATGGATGTTTCTTATTGTTGTTTGATTCAACTTTGCAGATTTGAGGTCATGCAGATGCAATTGGGCCTTTTGGTACTTTTCCACTGGTTTGTTGTTTACTTCTTGCTCTTGTTTGCTTCAACTTTGCAAGGTTGGGGTCATGCATCCATAGTTGGACCTGTTGTTGCAATTTGCAAGCCAGGGGTTGTGCTTCTGTCCTTCCCCATTCACTGGTGGTTCTCAGTGTCACGGTTACATTCCTGCATTACTTAACAGGCCCATTACAATAAATTTTTGTCTGATTTTTTTTATATACAATGTTGTCTGCAGTGAATATGGGCAATATTGTTCTTCAGCGACATTACTGGTTCACTGGTTTCTTGTTTTCCTATTGTTGTTTTTCTTGTTTGCATGTTTCTCTTGTTGTAGTTTGAATGCTTTGGATTCTGCAATCGTGATTGGAACTACGCTTCTGTCGTTCCCCATTGATGGGTGGGTTTTGTTGCTATGTTTACCTTCATATTTGTTGTTTGTTGTTTTTTATTTCTAGTTTTCAAGTGAAAATTTTCAATACTGGAGATGCCTAAGTCAAAATCCTGTTGCAAAACATGTTTGTATGTGAGGAGAAAATTTGATTTCCTTTTTTATATGTCGATGTGGGTGTGATGGAGGTGGGTTCTGTGTTGAACATTGGCATTCAGAAACAAGACAAATACAACATTACAATCCTCTTTCTCTGGTCGTAGTAGTCACATACAAAGATGCTTTGCAAGTGGATTTTGATCACTCCCAGCATTGAAAATTCTTACTTTCAAAATGGAAAAAAAAATAAACAACGAATAGGGATGCAACCATGGCAATGAAACTTACCTGTGAATGGGGAGCGATAGAAGCGCAATACCAATTGTGGATGTAGAATGCCAACTGTGAAAACTGCTAATTTATTAAATGTTTACATAGTGGGAGGCCTTTGCATGGTCCTCACATCCTTAAATGTTTACCTGACAAGCCTCACAGCCTGAAATCTTTTCTTAACAAGCGTGTTACAATATATTTTCCTCCGATTTTTTTATACAATCTCGTCTCCAGTGAATTTGGGAAATATTGTTCTTCACCGGAATTCCTGGTTGATTGGTTGATGCTTTCTCATTGGTTCGTTGGATGCTTCTTATTGTTGTTTGATTCAAATTTGTAGATTTGAGGTCCTGCAACTGCAGTTGGGCCTCTTGGTACTTGTTCACTGGTTTGTTGTTTGTTGCTTGCTCTTGTTTTCTTCAACTTTGCAAGGTTGGCGTCCCTCATCCGCAGTTGGAAATGTTGTTGTAGTTTGCATACCAAGGGTTGTGCTTCTATCCTTTCTCATTCACCAGTGAGTCTCAGTGTCGTGGTTGCTTCCTTGTTCGTTGGTTGTTGTTTTCTATTTCCATTTTTCAAGTAAGAATTTTCAATACTGGGAATGCCTGAGCCAAAATCCTCTTGCAGAACATTTTCGTATGTGACTACTATGACCAAAGAAACAAGAGTGTGATGTTGTCTTGGTGTTGTTTTTGAAGGTCGTTGTTCGCTAGAGATCCCACCTCTGTCGCAGCCATAGTGACATGGCAAAGGTTGACAAATCTATGACAAGTGAATTTAGAATAATACACAAAGAACATGAAATAAATCAAATTGATACTATGCAAATGATACATGCACTTGGAAATATATTGCTTAATATTCAACATATCTCTGCTCAACAAACAATCGCCATTGCACTTTCCCTGACCCCAGACTATGGTTCAAGGAAAAGTGTCTTCACAAACACATATCCACTTGAGAAACACAAATTGGAACATGGTTTTACAGTTGGGCCACCAAAAATACTATTAAAATAAAATAATATGAAAAATGTTGCAATAGATATAAACAACATCTCTTTGGAATTGAACCAGAGTTTCTCGAGATCCAACTATATTTCATATCTGAGAATGTTTTTCCCATAGTTAATGTGTTTCTATGGATTCATAATCATGAGACTAAGTGTTGTTGTGTGAGGGATAAAGTTCTGATCTCCCTTTATTTTTCCTCTTCTATACTTACCCATTTTTCCCTTTTCTTCTTCCCCTCTATTATCCATTTTTGGTTCTATACTTAGTTGTGTTTCTATGCTCATGCGTTTGAGGGGTGGAAAACTGACAAATACTCATCTCCATATATAAATTCACATCACGATTCCAACCAACCTCTGTTTGTTTTCATACTTACCCAATTTTATGACCGTGGGTTCACGGATAGGCGCTATCGAACTCTGGTGTCTCGTGTTCGAGGTATACATATTGCACCAAAAACTTTGGTGATATACAATTAAACCCTGGACTCCTCAAACTCACAAGATTGAATCTACCTATAATGACTCCATCTGACCGACCCACCTTTCCATACTTAGTAGATTCTTCAAAGTTTCATGGGTTCACGGACTCTCAAGTTCATAAAAGTTTGAAAGCATTTTTCACTCCCCTCCATCCCCACCACCTTTCGCCCTTCCCAATGCACATTAATTATGCTTTTACTAGTGACAAATAACCAGATAGGTTCGAAAATATTGGCATTAATAAGAGGAAATCTTGAGGACATATCCCATTAAAACACATTAACGGGCGAATATTATGGGATCTGATGATTTTTTGTGTCCATCTTGAATTGGAAAAAATTGTTGGTTATTTTAGTTTTTTTAAGGCATCATCATAGTAAGAGTGCAATATTGTGCTACCCCACTATCATCCACAAAGGTGTTGATGTCATGTCCCTCTTTAATACTGTGCATATATTACAAGTTGTCATATTTGAGAATATGCTTGCATATGGAAATTTTAACTCATATGTTATTAGTGACAACTCACCACACATATTTGAAAATATTGGAATTAATAGGCGAAAAGGTCGAGGAATTATTCCATTAAAACTCATTAAACCAAGATTTACAGAATATTATACTATCATCCTCCAGCGTTCATTTTAAATACTTATTCCCATTTCCCTCTATCATCGAAAACTTGGTCTTTAAGGTGCCTTCCTTGTAATGTTCTTGGTCATCCACATGTGAGACAAATTAGAGATTCCATTCAATCCCAATTGAAAGACAAGGGAATGGTTTTATATGACGTCGGCTTTGAGCAAAAAAATTGTGTTAGCCAATAAAAACTTTGACACAAAAAATTCAAGTATCTTATGATTGGTATTCTCCATGTATTCGATCCTTTGGTTGGTTCAAAGTTCTGCCTGAAGATTTGTAAGTTGAAATTCTTTGTTTTGTTACTAGAAATTGAAAGGGAATTTCAAGTCACCTGCAATATGCTCCTTTTTTGAAGTAGATAGCTTCTTCCAACAACACAAATTTGGCAAGTGTATCAAATCCTACAGACCACACAAGAATTTATCTTTCTTCAGAGGACTCGCACAAATCGTGGCTTACAAAATGGTATGGAATATTTGGAAATGATGCCAAATATTACTCCATGCATGAATATACTTAGAAGGAAATTATAAATTTGGATCCTCACGAATGTGAGAAACTGTATGGGTGGTTGAATCAACATACTAAAATTACAAAAGTTTCTATGTCAAATTTTGTTTAGTGAATTTTGGGTGTGGTAACAGACTTGAAATAAAGTCAGCTTCTTTGTCAAAGTTTATTCATCGACCTCTGGATGTAGTAACAAACTCCACATACAATCAACTTTCTATCAGTACTGCACATTTTTTTCACTATTCATATGCATATAATTGCATCTAGGTCGAAGATCTTTCCGCTCTTTGCAAGAATACTCTCCTGGTAGTTGAAGGTGGGTATATAATCAGGAAACGAGGCTCTCAAAAGTTTTTGATGCCTACATCGACATGTAACTCGAAAAATTTAATGGGAAGGAATTATGGACTATGGAATTTGCAACACTTTCTGAATATTACTTTATACTACCACCTTCTACAAGAAGTTTGACGTATTCAGGTAATTATTTGGTTTCTGAAGATCACCTTTTACTACCACCTTCATGTAATCATTTTGTTTCATTGTTTAGAACATACCTTGATGTAGTAGATATTCCAGAGCTGTTTCCACCAAATATCAATCTTCCTGTTGTTTCTCGTGCTTTGAATAAGGATAATGCATTTCTTCTATTGCAGTAGATCTGATATTTGAAAAAAAATGGAAGTTTCTTGATGCTTGAAGTATTGACTTGTCTTGTTCAAATAAATCTCCATGGCCTCTTCGCAAGTGTCTCTCAAGTTGTTCATCGGGATCACAGGTCAATAAGCACAAAGTGCCTTCCTGGTCATAGAGTGCTTCCATCACTAGCTTGTGTTTGCACAGGTGCTTTTATTGCTACCTTCTTTCTTTGTCCTGGTGGTGGATCCTTCTATCCCAACCAACATGATGGAAATAAACTAGTTCTAGGGAATTTGATCGCTTCCAGGGATCTGAGTTGGCTATATATTAATTTTTGTTAACTTAAAAAAGTTTATGTGTGCAACCTAATGTTAGACGTAGAAAATACAATTTATTATTTTTTTAAATATAAAATAATGTATTTTTTTAACACATGATTGTTCGAAAAGTTTCAGGCATTGTTTGGGATTCACATCCTTCAAGGATGTTAATTAATTACACAATTAATATTGCTTGTGCCAATGCAATTGACCTATCGTCGACTATGGAAATCACATTAACACTATAATGTCGTATAATAAATGTTTGACATGTACATAATGTCAAGGTCATCATCGCACAAGACACCCAACCTCCAAAGATTTTTAGACTCACAACAACATTGTAATTGTTGTGACAAAGAAACACTAAAGTCCATGCTCTTTGCAGGTCTAAAAACCCTACAGTCTAAGTGCTTTGACAATGATAGTCCTGCGTGTTCACCACATTACCGCCCTACAGTCAATGGCATTGTTCCCATTTCCACTGCCAGTGTCAATGTCCGAAGTTGAATCTATTTGAAGCCTGGAGTCACCGCTAGTGTGGATGCCTGAAGTTGAAGCTACCTAGAGCCTGGGGTCATGACTTGTTACACTTGACATTAGTACCAGTAGTGATTTAAATTTGATTGTATGTCGAGTCTGTTACTACATCCAGAGGTCACTCAACAAACTTTGAGATAGAAGTTGGCTTCCTGTCAAGTTTGTTACAACTTTGAGATAGAAGGTTCTATAATTTTAGAATGTTGATTCAACCACTCATACAGTTTCTCACCTTCGTGAGGATCCAAAATTATAATTTCATTATGAGTATATTCGAGCATGGAGTAATATTTGGCGTCACTTATGGATATTCTAGACCATTTTGTGAGCCACGATGTCTTCCACTCCTATGACGAAATATATATTCTGGTGTGATCTACAACATTTTATACACTTGCCAAATCTTTGTTGTTGGAAGAAGATATATACTTCAACAGAGGAGCATTTTGCAAGTGAATTGAACGTCCCTTCCAATTTACAGCAATAAAACAAAGAAATTCAAAATACAAATCTTCAAGAAGGCCTTTCAACCAAACAAACAATTGAATACAATGAGAATACCAGTCTCAAGATAATTGAATTTTTTTTTCTCAGCTTATGTTGGCTAACAAAATTTATTTCCCCCAAAGATGACGTCACATAAAACCACTCCCTCTTCTTTGAATTGGGCATAAATCTCATCTCTAAGTTGTCTCAGATGTGGATGACCAGGAACATTACAAGGAAGGCACCTTAAACCCAAATTTTTTGATGATAGAGGGAAATTAACACTTAGCAAAGTATGGAATGTTGAATAAAAAGCTAATCTAGGCAGGCCATATCTAGAAGAGACAAACTATTCAAGAATTTGGGATAGATCTAGCTGGCAACATCCATGAATTCCAAGACCCAAAATTGATATTCAACTCGTTGTTTTTAACCAGGCAAGCATTTGATTATCAAGTTGAAATCTATAAAACACTGTCTACATGCTTGATTCTTGTACATATTTGCTTTTTTTGTCCGTGGGAGCCCCAATCGCAGTCATTATGGAAAACACATTTAAATTTCATAGAATATGTGTTGAACTATTTCAAGACATCTATTTTGGGAAATAATCTTAGCTATATTTTGTAACCCAGTTTATCTGAATATAAAATATTTGAGGTTTTTGTATGGTGTTTTCCAATGTCTAATATTGTTTTTTTTTTTTTNTTTTCCTGTACAACTATTGATAGATGAATTCAACCTCTTTCTACAATAATTTAAGACACTCTTTGATCCGTAGTTAAACATGCACGACATTCTTTTTTTTCCCCTTCCCAACACTTCGATTAAAATAAAAGCTAGTCTATTCGCTCCTTACATTTTACATGGAAGAATAATTTGTGATAGGACATAGTTATGTGGCGCCCACCCTATACTCAATAAATAAATGGGTGGACCCATCCTTCTTTCATTCTTCGGGGGGCCATAAATAGAATGAATTAATGACTCTATTTCAACATGGAAACTCAGGTGTTGACGTCATGTTCCTGTTCAATATTGTGCATATATTACAGCTTCTTCTATTTGAGAATATCATTGCATATAAAAAATGTTATGTCATATATATATATATATATATATATATATATATATATATATATATATATATATATATATATATTCTATTACTTATGGGTTTGAAATAAATTTGCGAACCGAAAAACACCCTACAAATTGGAAGATGCTTTACATTTGGACCAAAAATAATCTATTAAGATATATTAATATGAATACTATTGGAATAAATATAAAAAAAATTCTCTTTAAACTTGAAGTTGTCTTTGTCGACCCCCAAGTATATTACATAGCTGAGACTAAATGTTCATTTCTCCCTTTGTTTTCCCTCCTCTATACTTACCCGTTTTTCCCTTGTCTTCTTCCCCTCTATTATCCCTTTGTGGTTCTATACTTAGTCTCATTTCTATGATCACGGCTTCTCGGGTTGGCGGATTGAAGATGCTCATATTCATCTATATATTCACATCATGAGCCCGGCCGACCACTGTACCTTTCAATACTTATCCAATTATCTAACCATCAAGTCTCGAGTTAACGCTATCGAACACTTATGCCCCATGTTCCTTCATATACATATTGCACCCAAAAACTTATGTGATCTGCAATTTATGCTTTTACTAGTGAGAACTCACTAGTGGTTTGAAAAGATTGGCATTAATAAAAGAACAATAGATGTTGTTATGTGAGATACTTACCCCTTTTTCCCTTTTCTTGTTCCCCTCTATTATCCCTTTCTGGTTATATACTTAGTCTCCTTTCTATGATTATGGGTTCCTAGGTTGGCGGAATGACAGAACTTCATCTCCATCTATATCCTCACATCACGAGTCCAACCCATCTTCATTCCTTTCCATACTTATCCAATTTTATGGCGGCAACTTATGGGGTTGGTGCTATCGAACTCTCCTGTCGCTTGTTCTGTGATATACATCTTTCACTCAAAACTTTTGTAATCTACAATTCCACCCCAGACTCCTCGAACTTGCAAGATTTACTCTACCCGGGTTCACAAAAGTTTCAAATCATCTATCGCTGCCTTCCATCCCCACTACCTTCGTGCCCTTCCCAATGCACATTAATTATGGTTTTACTAATGACAACTCAACACACTGGTACGAAACAATTGGCATTAACAAGCCAAAAACCTCGAGGACATCTCCCATTAACACGCATTAAACCACCATTTACGGTACTCTGAACGACCATCGTTCCTTTCCATACTTACCCAATTTTTTCCACGTGTTTTGTGATATACATCTTGCACCCAAAAATTTTGTGATCTACAATTCCACCCGAGGCTCCTCCAACTTGCAAGCTTCACTCTACCCGGCTTCACAAAAGTTTCAAAGCATTTATCGCTCCCTTGCATCCCTGCCACATTCGCTCCCTTCCCAATGCACATTAATTATTTCAACCTCTAGATTTCACTTCCATTGTTCCTGACCTACAAACAACACCCAAACCTCCGCGATATACAAATTGACTACCAGACTCCCACATCGTCCCCTCTTCCGTGTTGGACATTATGCATTCAAAATTTCTGAGCCATACAATTTGACCGTCGAGGCCTCACGTCTTCTGAGGAACCCTTGTCACCCTATTTTGGATCCTCAAGTTGGCCGGTTCACGAAATCTCCAATTCCTAGTCACTTTTTCTTGTGCTCGCCATCTTCGTACTTATTTCCAAATATGCAACAACAAAAGTTTAATGCTAAGAGTTCATCATGAAACAACATGAAATATCGTCATTAATAAGAAAAAGGTTGGAGGAGATATTCACACTGACTATCCCTACACAACTTGTCCAGAAACATGCAGAAACGATTTTGCCAGGTAATGGGATATCTATTAAAAATTTCAATATATTAGCAAAAATGATTATGGCCTACCATTTCCCTATTCCATACTTAGACAATTTTTCGATTGCAGGTTCTCGAACTGACGGGCTCAATATTGTGTTACCAATGTTTCGTGACTTACAAATAGTACCCAGAGTTCTAGGATATACAATTTGTCCGCTGGAATGCCCCATCATGAGCCCGATCGCCCATCGATCCTTTGAATACTTAGCTCCAAGTTGGTTGTATGTTCATGATGTGGTACATTTCCATGGTTTCACATGTTGCAACCACTATGTATCGATTTCGGCCCATCGTTTCCCTATTCCATACTTCGATACTTTTTCGATTGCGAGTTCCCAAACTGGCGGGCTCAAGATTTTGTTTCCAATGTTCTGTGACTTGCAAACAGTACTTGGAGATCCGCGATATACAATTTTTCCGCTGGAATGCCCCATCATGCCCTCTTCCGTGTTACGCGTTTTGCGGTCAACACTTCTGAGACATACAATTTGACCCTCGGGCCCTCACCTCTGCTGGTTATATCTTGTAACCCTATTTTGAAGCCCGATCGACTACTTTGGATGATTAGTCATTCCTTAATTATTGTTCCCTATCCCCGCCACCTTTATACTTCTTTCTAGATATGCAATTAGTAAGCTTTAATGCTAACAGTTTGTCATGCAGGAACTGTAAATATTTCCATTAATGAGCGAAAGGCTCGAGGAGATCTCCCACACTTCTGTGATATACAAATTGACTTCCAGACTCCCACATCATCCCCTCTTCCATGTTACACATTTTGAACTCAAAAGTTCAGAGACATACAATTTGACCGTCGGGACGTCATGTCTCTTGGGGAACCCTTTTCACCCTAGTTTGAAGCCCGTCCAACCTCTTTCCATGCTTTCCCATTTCATGGAATCTCTTTCGTGAATCCTCGGGTTGGCAGGTTCATGAAATATTCAATTCCTAGTCATTGTTTCATGTGTCCGCCACCTTCGCACTTATTTCAAAGTATGCAATGACCAAGGTTTAATGTTAACATCTCATCATGCAAAAACCATACAAACCATCATTAATAAGAAAAAGGCTCGACGAGATAGTCACATTGACTATCACTACACAAATTGCCTAGAAACATGCAGAAAAGATCTTGCCAGGTAATGGGATATCTATTACAAATTTCAATATATTAGTGAAAACAAGTCTGACCTACCGTTTCCCTATTCCATACTTAGCCACTTTTTAGATTGCGGGTTCTCGAACAAGCGGGCTCATGATTGTGATTCCAATGTTTTGTGGCCTGCAAATAGTACCCAGAGTTCCACGATATACAAATTGACCTCTGGACTGTCCCATCATGCCCTCTTCTGTGTTATGTGTTTTGCACTCAAAAAATTCTGAGACATACAATTTGACTGTCGAGCACTCACCTCTCATGTTTATAACTTGTAACCTTATTTTGAAGCCCGTTCGAACACTTTCGATAATTGTCCATTCCTTAATTGCTCTTTCCCGTCCCCGCGACCTTCGTACTTCTTTCTAAATATGAAATTAGTAAGATTTGATGCTAACAGCTCATCATGTAGGAACAGTCAACATTGTCATTAATGAGCGAAACGTTGAAGGAGATCTCCCATTAATATGCATTAAACCAAGATCTTGGGAGAGTTATATTATCCCTTTCGATTTTTCATCTCAAACAACATGGAATGTCTTTCACGGGTCGTCGCGTTGGCGCATTCACAAAATCTCCAATCCTTAATTTCTCTTTGTCGTACCTGCCATCTTCGCACTTCTAAGTATGCAATTACTAGTCTTTAATGCTAACATCGCATCATGCAATATCTGTCGAGATAGTCATTAATGAGCGAAAGTCTCAAGGAGATCTCCCATTCACAGGGATTGGACCAAGATTTGCGGAGGGTTATATTATCCCTTCCAACTCTTCATTTCAAACATCGTCTAGAGAAATGAACATTCTCGTAAACTTATGGTAGTAGCTCGACAACAGTTATAAGGAGATATAGTGAATATCTTCGTATGTGAGGACCAAAACTTCTAGTGGTCCAGGGCATACTCTTACTATTCATCTCGTTCCGCCTAGAATGAAGTGATTTGGACCTCTGGAATCGCTCATGCAAATTGTGTCCCTGAGGTTTTTGAATGTAAGGAGGTGATCTCTTGGTGCACTGAAAAATGTGTTTCAAGCCAAAGAATTATTCCACTTCATGACCATTCTCTTATTTATTTGTCACCTCGGGTATTTTGCAAGATGTTAAGATTTCCAGAGCCAACATTGACCTTCAGAGGACAAGACTGCAATCAGTTCCTAGAAAAACATGATAATGGGATGGACCTCTTACTCGAGTTCCTGGAAGACCCGATAGCAGTTCCTGAAGATATTACAAAGTTGTAGGTCAGTTCCTTTAGAAATCCATTCTGGGAAATTACCTGGTTGTTTACAAGAATAACGGGAAAGGAATCCATAGCAAGCATTTCCCGCATGGTTCTTTATATTTTGTATTTCACAGTCAAGGAACAATCCATTTTTTATTGGGGGAATCTAATTTCCATTGAAATTTGTTCCCAATTGTCATGATTCAAAGAAGAGAATAAATTGTATATGTCATCCTACTTGATTTTTGCAAAAGCGCATTTTTGTCTGTTTCCAAAACTGTCTCTATCCAAGAAGATAAACTATGAATTCGACCCAGTAATGTTTTGGTACTAGGCCTTGTGGAGGCACAAGGAATCCCATTGTTTTTATGAGATTTTTAATGACTTTGTCTCGGTTTTCAAAGATTTATTGTTAGGAAAGGATGCTCCCTGGATGTCTGGCTAGGAAACCAAGTTTTTGGACAGGAAGGGGACACTTGAACAAATGGAAAATTACAGTGTAATAATGATTTTTGGCTCCAAGGAAAATCTTTTTTTCCTTCCATGTCACATCACAGACAAGATGTTTGTTACAGAAATAGCAAGGCAATACAACTAATCGTTCCATTTTTTCCATGGAAAGAGAAAAAAAAGTTCATTCCTTTGCCTTGGAAAGTCGAGGAATTCGTGTTCAAGAACATCAACAAGATTGACGAATTCACAGGCCATTTCAATAACTTGAACCTAAGATATGCTGAAAGGCTAAGAGGGTTTGACCCTAATGGGATTTTTCTAGAACATTTACTAGTAGTTGTCTTTAGCATCTCTTTTATCCATACACGCCTGAATGAATATAGAAACAATGGTGACAACACTCCTACTCCTGACGATGGTGACGTAGAGACATTGCAAAGCACAACTGAATTATACATACAATAGGGAAAAGGCTCTGGTGAGAAGAGTGTCCAGTCCCCGTCCAACACTCCCAAAAGAACGACATCACGAAGCATCACTTCAATGGCCCACCCCAGTAAGAAAGCAACCCATAAATCTTCAAATGGAGGAGGATATGAGAAACCTCCTCGTAGAAAAGTTGATAGTTCTCACAATCTTCCCATGACGAAGAAGAGAAAAAATGTTGTAGGGTAGGAGGAAGAGCCCGAAACTGAAAGTGAGAACATGCAACTTGAGACTGTTGTGGATGACATGTTCCACAAAGTTGATCAGCTCATGGATGTGATGTACCATAGTTCCACAATGGAAATAGCTGAGACTGACATTTTTTACGAAGATGAATCCTTTGTGTTCCAGAGCGTTGTTTTTGATAGCCAATCTAAAAATTTAATTATTGAAAAGAGATATGTAACAAATAAGAAATGGAAATGTCGTTCAGAGATTAACCTTAGGAACATGTCGCCATCCCAAATCTCTCAATTTCACTGAGAAACCGCAGATGTTCTTGATGATTCCATTGGAGGAATTGAAGCGGAGAATGCCAGACTGAATGATCGAATCAAGGAATTGGAGAAGGTTTTGATTCCTACCCCATTGTTTGCCAGTCCTTTAGCAAAAACCATGCCTTCCACTCATGCATCCAAGCTAAAAGGATCCTCCAACCTCCTCACATCTTGTAGAGGCTATGTGGAGAAGAATATCAAGAAAATAATGGAGATAATTACAGAATCCTGGGAAACATCACAAAATATAGATTCCTTTAGAACGAGGGCACATGCTTTGCACAAACATTTGTAGGTGGATTTAAAAAATGAAGAAAAATTATGTCTAGAGATGGTGATCCCTTTTGGAAACCATGTCATCAACATCTCAAATCTGAAAAGAAGACAAGAAGATCTCCCCTCCCCAAACCGGATCAAACAATTAAAAGCATGTTGGAAAGAGACAGTTAAGAACCTACAGCTCATTGTCGAATCATGTGAACAATCATTATCAGAGAAAGAAGAATTATTCAGAAACCTGACCGAAATAGACTTAGCCGGAAGTACCAATGAGGTTCAAGACCCAAACTTAATCCTCAACTCCTTGTCCTTAACCAAGCAAGCCTTCGATGAACAAGTTGATATTTTAAAGGAGTTGTCTTTAGAAAAGTTTTACAACATCCTTGAATATGGTCAAGATGACGTAAAGAACTGGCTAGTGGACTATTCAGCACACAATGAAGAAATTGAACAGGATCTGCATAGTATTTCAATTGATCTAAGGAAATTAGAAAATGAGTTTTTTAACATAGAAATCTGGTATGAAATCAACGTGGCCCCCATGAGAAGCTACATTGAAGAATGGCTCCAAAGGAGAATCGACAAGCTCATCGACGAAGGGAAACAACCGGTTGGAACGATTCCAGTTGTCGCTGACGAGAGAAATAAAAAGGAATTAGCAAGCAAATAGCAAAGGGATAAATAGATACCATCATAGTAAGTCTATACTGATCACATCTTGCTTTCTTTATCAATCTAGTTATTCCACCTCTTTAAATAGAAATCTCTAACCAAAGACTGATAACTTCCAATTTCTTCTTTTTGGGTCTTCCTCTCTACCGTCATGCACTTCTTCTTTCTACAGTCCTATTTCTTGTAATTATTTATTTTATCATCCGCGGGAGCCCCAATCCCAGTCTATATGACAAACACATTTAAATTTCCAGAAATATGTAACAGACATTATTAGTTTTTGATAAATTTCAAAGAAAACTAATTCGAGAATAATTTTGATGGTGCCTTGTGGGCTTCTTTCGGAATGCTAAATTAGTTATCTTTATGCACATCAATCATCTTCTTTTATTTTTTTGTGCTCAGAAATGTTTTTCTTCAACTATGTTGGATGTCAGGAAATTGTGTTTATTAAATTTGAATGTTTAATGTGTGTGATTCCTCGTCCTTTTTTCCAGGAACCTTTATTTCAAAAAAAAATAAAAAACAAACAAAAAATACTACTATCCTTTTTTATTTCTTCAAGTCATTACGAAGGAAATTTTCTAAGTCCCATATTTGAACTATACATGCCCCAGGAAAAAACTTAAACATGAGTATCACATCTATAAAAAATGTAGTAACATTGACATCCTCGTTCGTATATTAACCCCATATTAATATAATATTATGATTAACTAATTTGGGAATTTAGGACTCCGTTTCTTCGAGGCTTTAGCCTTACTTCCATAGTGACATTCTCCCCGGTTCATCTACCAACCCAATGTCTTATGGCTTGTGTGTGACACACTAGAATGAGTCATTTTCTGCATGGATACCACATGTACTTCAAGATGCTTCCCACATGTCTATGTTGCTTTGGGATTCTATTTCTCCCTCGGTCCTGCCATAACAGTGCATCTATTCCCATTCCAACCTAGCAGGGACTACGCTACCATGCAACACTTGTTCTGAAAAAGATCCCATTGCCTTTGGAATTAATGTAGTCTATTCATGTAAAAACAAATAGTCAGATTATTCCAAAAAACATTTACTGCCATTGATTACGATGAGTCCCCATTTTTATTTTCTGAAGGAAAATATCTGGCAGGTAAGAATTTACTCGAAAGAATTGGGATAAGAACTCTGGCAGGTAAGAATTTACTGGAAAGAATTGGGATAAGAACTCTGGCAGGTAAGAATTTACTGGAAAGAATTGGGATAAGAACTCTGGCAGGTAAGGCAAATTTACTGGGAATAATAATATGTGTTGATGGGGTCATGTTTGTGACATTAATCAAAGATATAACTATTAAAAATAGATGTGTTGGTGGGTCATGTTCGTGATATTATGCAAAGAAATAACATCTAGCATAGCCCCTATTCAGGTGTAATAGAACGTCGAAGGAAATAACTATAATTGAGCTTATAATTATTTTTTTATTATGTGCTAAGATTAAATAGTTATTTTTCATTTGAATTGTGAAGTAGTGATGAAAGTTATATTTCCTATAAAAACTTTTTAGCATGGAGTTATTGCAAAATTGTTAAAATTTATTAGTTTTTTTTAGTCAAATTACAATGGCATGGAGTATTGAGGCTTGGATTTGGAAATTCATGCATTTAGCTTATCCATCAGTCCATGGTTCTTATTTGACCTGACCTCCCTTCGATTTCCTCTTGTCCTCGTGTGACCTGAAAAGATGAATATAGTGGACATTTCAAGTTGATTTGAACTATATGCAAATTACCTTATGAAGTGGAGAATTGAGTCTTGGATTTTTAAATCCATGTCGTTGTCTCATCCACCTCATTGTGATCCCCCATTGGCCGGACTACTCTTCGTCGTCCCTGTACCCTTGTGTGACTTGAGAGGATGAATATATGGAAAGGATGAATTGAGGGAAAACTACGGTGGACACATGAAGTAGTGATTAATACTATATTTCCTATAACAACTTTCCCACATTGATTTGTTCCAAAGTTATTGAAAGTTTTGTAGTTCTTTTTAAATCAAATTACAATGATATGATGAACTTAGTCTTGGATTTGTAAATCCATGCATTTAGCGTATCCACCTCGCTATGGTCCCCATCCTTGTGTCTCATGTGACCTGAAAGGATAAATAAATTGGTCATTTTGAGTTGATTTGAACTATGTGCAAATTAGCCTATGTCATGGAGAACTAAGTTTTGGATTTGGAAATGAGCCTCGTATGATCTAATTGTTCTCCATTTTCCTCATGCCCCCGTGTAAAAATCCAATCAATTATTCTTCTTGGTACGCTAGCTATGGAGAGTGGTATGCTACCTTGATTGGATTTTGGACTATTCTTCTCAAGCATAGAAGAATAATTGTCCTTGATTTCTAATCCTGGACCATTCACCTAACTGGGCCATTCCTGTGACACTAATCATAGTGCAACCTGGAGAGAATGAGTATGCCCTAGGGAATGCATGTCCCTGATTGTTGAACATATAATATTCACCTAACTAGGCCATTCCTTCGGAACTAATCATAGTGAAACCCGGATAGAATGAATCTTCCCTAGGGAATGATTGTATGGAACATTTCCTAATGGAAATGATTGTCCTGCACCAACCTCCAAAACGGACCATTCTTCAAAACTTCTCACAACTGTGAACTTCAAAAGAATGACTGCCAGGCAAGGCGAACCATTCTACTTGACCACTACTCAGAGTGACTACCAAGAAGAATGATTGTCCTAGACCATTCCCCCACACTGGCCACAAGGGGAATTGTTGTCTATGGTACATCAACAATCTATCGTACCATTTTTTGAACTTGAAAATACATGTCCGTCAGAAATATCAAACCACTTTCCGAAATGGAAAGGAACTGTTCATCTTGGACCATTTTTCAAACTGAAAAATGATCGTCCATAAATCAATAACATATAAGTTCTCCCTCCCAACCTGGGAGTACTCTCTTCCTTTTTTCAATAAAGAATTTGTTTCCATGATCCCCAGCTTGTTTCATGAGTATGCAAACTTTTCATCTTGGGCAGAGGCTTTACCAAAATATTTTCTATATGCTCATCTATGGAGATATATTGGAGAACCACTTCTATTTTCTAGACTTCATCATGGATAATATAATGCTTGATCTAAATGTACTTCGGTCTGTCATGGAACATTGGTTTTCTCTAAAGGATTCATATAACTCTGATCATTACAATATATCATGGTCGAATTCAACGCTTTTGTTTCCTGCTAGCTCATAACATCATGACAAGGATCAAACTGAAACATATCCAAGTATCACTTCTTTTGTCATCATGAGAGTTTTCCATGTATTAGCAATACATCATCCCAGACTTCTAAGTAACTATTCTAATACACTATCTCTGTCATAGAAATTTTTCACCACGCTTCTATTGTATATGAGATACTCTGCATTAGGTTATTTGAATCCATACAAGTTCTTCTTATATCTGCATGCATGAGTCTTTTTCTGGTATAAGATTCTTTCTCACTTGTTCTATTTGGAAGAGCAGTCTTTTACATGTAAATTCCAATCCATGGATACTACAAGAGGTATATCAAGTTTACTAGAACAAGTTGTTGTCATAGTCTTCTCCCTCCTTCTGGAAGAATCTCTGAATCTTGCAATGATTCCATTCATAAAAAAAAAATCACATTTTCTTACATACATTGTTCTTTATCATAACTTCCATTTCTTCTGCTCGATTTCTTCTTAGTGGGTTCAAGCCAAGATGTTAGTCTTGTGATTCTCAGTATAATAACTAGTTGTTCTTGTTTTTCTTTCTTTCTTAGAATCTTCATGTTCTTCCTCATGTCTCTCTTTAGCTCTTGGGTCCATGGGGTCTTCTATATGCTCTGAAGATTACAAATTATTCATTTCATCCTAGGATCATGGATGTAGATGGAAAACCAAGGATACTTTCAGGATTCTTTTCAAAGAATACTTCTTCTAGAGTCAAACTGAACACATGTTGCTTATCATGGCTACTACTTTCAATTGGAACATGGATAGATACTTCATAATCCTCAATGGATTATATCATTTAGGATTATCTCCCTCATAATCCTTAATTCATTCATGAATTCGTGCTCTTCTTTTGGAATTCTGTAATCATCTCCCTCCATCTAAGAGAGTCCAGGCTTCCGTCTGCAACCTTATTTCCTTCTGCAAAGTGTCACAAGTCTTTTTCTAATTTCCTCTTGATTGTTGACTTCTTTTTGTTTTGACTTCTTCTTGGTTTCTTCAAGTTTGATTCTGATTTTGGCTTATCTTGTAGTTGTTACTTATGTAATAGCTTCCACAGGAATTGTTACCAAGGATTGTCAATGTACTTCATCTTTTCATGTGTATTGCTTGACTTGTAGTCATCGTGATAGAAATCCTTATCTTGTTATTCTTGTCTTAGAAGAATAAGTTTGTTTTATATTGCTTGGCCTTCTTTGAGGGTTCCCTTTCTTTGGCAATTGATGCTTCGTCTATTTCCTTCCTTAGGCAAAACTTTCTCTTATTCCTGAAATTCTTGAATTTTTATTGTGAAGGCTTGATCATCGTATTTTTTTTGGGATTTCTCTTTTTTGCTAATCCTTGATTCTTCTTGTGCACATCAATTCCAAAGTTCTTTGAATGTGATATATTCCTTTCTTGTGTTCATGCTTGTGGAAAATGCATCCCATGTCTTGGGAAGGCTGTTGAGTACTATGTTTACCAGTTCCTTGAAAATATTTCTTCAATATCTTGTATGTGATCTCTTAACTGAGAGATTCTCACAAATTATGATTTTATACTTTCATCATCATTCATTTTCATGTCACAAATCTCATTCTTCAGACTCATTACTTGTCCAATGTTTCTGACTGAGAAGAGATTAGTTAGGGAATCATACATCTTCTTAGATGAGTCAAGATGAGAGATGTAGGGTATCAAGTGGTCTTTTACATAGTCCACTATGATACTCATGGCATTGATGTCATTGTCTTTGAACTTCTACATAACTGCAACGTTCTGAGGTTCTTTCTCTTTTCCTTCTTCAAATTGTGGTTCCATGATATTTCCTTTCACAATATCCAACACTTTATTCTTGGCAAGGATGAGGTCAAACTTTGTCTTCCATGCTCTGAAGTTAGAAGCCCCTTCTAACTTGTTTTCTGACTTCATAGAGTAAGTCATGACTGCTTTGACTTGGTCAACCTTTGATTTTGACCAAAAACTCAAACTTGATGTCTTAGCTTGCTGAGAATAACAGGAGGTGCGCTAGGTTAGGGCACACTAGGATATCTAGAAATTAGGTCAGTCTCTCCACTTAAGGTGCCTCAACAAGAGGGTTAGGATTTCGTTGTTGCAACAAAAACTTTGACTGCAACTGCAACTGCAACTGTAACTGAGCAAATCCTCCCAATCTATCTTCCAGCGGTTAGACTGTCTGAATATAGTGTAGGTCCATAACCTCTTAGAATTAATAGGTGTCCTCGTTTAACAATAGACAATATATCAATATTTTCACCCAACCATAGGCCGAAGCCACCCCTGAGCACCTTAACCTTGATAGAGAGAATAATTATGGAAGCAAACCCTAGGTACAAAATCCAATCAAGGTAGTGTACCACTCTACAGATATAGCATACCAAGCAGAAATTCCAATCCATAGTCATATTTCTAATAACATTTTTGAATTTGGAAGTTAGCTTTATTTTCTCTTACTATTAACCATTTTCTTCTAACTACCATGATGGAGAAAGACTAAAAAAATGGTTATTCCCAAAATGGTTTTTCACAAAAGGAAAAGCTTTATAAATTAATTACATATATCAAAAAGGAAAAATAAATTGTGTATGTACATAATTCACATATGGTCAAATACAATTAATGATAGATGATTTTCATTCCTCTACAAATATTCATAAATAATACAATTATGATGTACTAATTTTTATGATGAACAAATTAGGATTAATACACTATCAATATAAACAAATGATATTATCTTTTTTTGGGTGCATGCAACATTTAATGTTTTCTAAGTATAGAGATATATTTTAATTCTTGTAAGAGTCTTGATTGGAGATTTGAATAATGCATTTTAATCTAAGTCATAGTAGTCATAGTTTCATGCTTATTAATGCTTCTTCTATCACTGACAATGAAAATTCAAAATAAATGAAAATCATAGTTTGGTTCTAAAATGAGTTGAAGGATGAGTTTTTTTAACAATTTTATGGAGTTGGCATGATGGTGATGTGCACTGCCTAAGAAGTAAAACATTGTTAAAGTTATCTTAAGTGTGTGTTGTTCAAGGGGTAAAATGTGATGATGAGCATGCTCATAAGAAAACATGTCCTCATAGGGTCAACGATTAACTATTTTTAGCTACAAATAAATATCTATAATTGAATCCATGTGGGAAAATTAAAATGGAATTAAAAGGGCATTTACGTTGAATTATTATTTGGCATGTACTTATAGAACTTATAGTGAACATGTCTATGCTCAAGGCCTTTACATTGAATGTGTATTTACCATGCCCTCACAACACTTACAGTGAATGTGTATCTGTGCATGATGTAATTCTCTAGCAAAGGATGGGTAAGAGCTAGATCCAGGGAGAGAATGCATTGTTTAGTACAATTTCTGGCACATCTGGGGTTGATGATAATGAGTTGTGTTTGAATTTCATAAGTTTCCTAAAAAAAATATCACATTCTTTTCCAAACATGTGAAGAAACCTATCATGTTAACTTTTGATCTTTCTAGTGGAGCAATCTAGAGAACAATTTAAGTAGTCTAACTTCCTTTACCTTTGTCTCCTCTATATATTCATTAACCACACAAATGTTTTTATACCAAAGCACATGATTTCTTGTAGCACAACTACATTTCTCGCTACTCTACCTAGTATGCATGTATGCACATCTAATTCCTCCAAGGATTTATAACCTGGAATCAATGAATGGATATTAGCTATTAGGGAAATGGAAATAGAAATCTCGGTTTCCTCTTTCATGGCTAGTGCACCTAGTTCTCCCTCACAACATATCTACATTCCTATAACACACATTTGCAGTGAATCATACCATTATTTATGTATTCTCAACAAATTATTCACAATTGCATGGTGCCTTACAGAGTCTTGACTTATTGCACACCAAGTACTACAATAACGCCTCAAATTTTTTTAGGGATCTAGACTCCAAGTCATGTTAAATTTATATTTATCAGTTTTAGATTTATTTTTTTATTTTAGCTAACATGAGGGAAACCAAATAGTAATAATGTGTGAATATGATAGATTGACAACCCAAGCCTTTAATATTTGAGTAATAAAGAGCGATATCTTAAATAAATGTTGAGATTTGTTGCCTGACCAATGTTGGAATGTTGACTACCTATTTATTCCATGTGGCAAGTAGCTCACTAGAATATTTCCTATATCGTAAACTCTGAACTTATTAGAAAGGTAGTTATTGATGAAAACGGTATATTAATAAATTTCAATTTTGGGTAGAGGACATAAGTTCTTCTGGGTGGAAAAGTGGGATAGATAATTCCTATCTCACCCAATTCGAACAAGATTTCGTAGCATTCTTAGGATCTTGAGTAGAAGAGACCATTCCAAGAGGATGCATGTTCATATCTCTATTGGACAATAATTCTACAGACTTAAAAGAACAAATCGAGTTAGGGCCCTGGGCTTCTCACTTGGAAGTTGCATTTTAGGAGCTCCTAAGCCAAGAATATTATATAATTCAATGTAATTTCTCATAATTAGGATTGAATACATCACAATCATGCTTATTCTACAATTTGGTTGTCAGTTCTAATCTTGCAGAGGTGACTCTTTTGGATCTGTAGTGGCATTTAGCTCCCGATGTATTCCATTATAGAATTTGAACATTCTTTGACATGCCTAACATTTTTCCAACGCATTCACTAGCAACTATAAGGACCCTTGTCAATCAAGTCCATATTGGGATTGAATCACTTGGACTTTTGAAGGAATGAGGGCTGAAGGAGTGATTATTTGTAGTTAAACCCGTGGAAACAATAGGAGAAGAGAAGGCATGTGATCATGAGATTGCAAGAGCATATGTCCTCATTTTCCATCTTTATTATGAAAATCAATATGTGGAATGGGTGTGGCCACATAATATTTTTCAATAGACTTGTTGAAACAGTAAGGAAAGAGAGGGCTTGCGATCATGGGCTTGGAGAGTAGATGTGTTAACCTCACATCTTCGCCATGGGGATCAATTCGTGGAATGGGTGTGGCCACACAATATAGGAGCAGGCGGTTTTAGGTAGCTTACAAACCATTGATTTTTCGAAAAAATGATCAAAACACATGGAACTTTGACTCGCCTTAAAAATAAGGCTCATCAAAATGGGATGATTTGAGTGCGCCATAGTCAATTCCTCATATTGAGTTGTGTAATTGTCAATAGTAATCTATGTAATATATATATATATATATGTGTGTGTGTGTGTGTGTGTGTGTGTGTGTGTGTGTGTGTGTGTGTGTGTGTGTGTGTGTATATATATATATATATTATTATTATTACATATATATATATATGTGTGTGTGTGTGTGTGTAGATTTTATTATATAAAAGAGGTTGCACTAAAGTAAAAATAGCCAGGAAGTACAAAAATACAAATTGCTCAGTTGCTTCCAGCAAAGGAAGAATCATCCAAGTTTCCAGAGAGCATCGGGTGCATGCAAGCTAATCGTGGTCTCTCATGATGCGTTAGTGGCAATGAAAACATGGAAAAACAACAATCTCTTAACTTGAAGGGATTATTCAAGGTACTTTTACAATGAATTTGAATATTGTGTAACAATATTAAATGTAGGAAATTGAATTATCTTTCCGAATATACAACTTTGATTCATAGAAATTGTGAATAACTAGGTCAAATTTGTTTTTTTCTAATAGTGGGATCTTATTTTTCCAACAAAATATAAGGTATATGTTTTCATTCGTGCAGATGTTGAGTGTCTTAACGATGAAATTTCGATCCAAAAACTTGTATACTTGTAGAGAACCATTTTTTCTTGTGCTTTTTGTTTTTTGGAAATTTTTTATATTAATTTTATATTTTTTTTTAAATTATCAAAGTCAACATATGCCTGAAATTACAATGTATTTTTTTCGTGCAGGATAAAAGGGTCTTAACATGATCAAAATAATATTTTTTATTTAGATCATAGGTATCGGTATCCTCCAGTTCCGCATATAACACATTTGAGAAATGGTTAAGCCGAGAAAAAGTTATAGCAGAAATAAGAGAGGTATGTATTATAGGATTTTGATATATGTCAAGACAAAAATATATTAAAAATAGTAAACACTATTAATTTTTATTAAAAAATGTATATTTGGAATCTTCACATTCAACTCTATCTGTGTCTATAGTTTCTTCAATAATTTAATTGTGTATCCTATAGAAAAATAACGTCAAAGACAGAGATATGGAGAGGAATTCATAAAAATGGAAATTTGTATGTATCTGTGGACCGAACCACTATGTTTGTCATCCTGAACCTAAATCCGAGGAAACCAAATCAACAAACATGTATGTTAGAGTTGTGACTCCCGCCCGAAAAAAATTGAAATTCAAATAGCGTGTGCAAGTTCCTAAATGCGTCCAAGTTATTAGCAACAAGAGCACGTGCATGTTCTTGTTCATGTTAACACAAATAATTCTCTCTCTCTCTCTCTCTCTCTCTCTCTC
>ML800673.1:25500-44057 GCA_009831015.1 Picea engelmannii
CAGGACAAGTCTGGCTGAGAAGAGGAAGATGGGTCCTCCAGGACCATGCTCAGGTCGCTCCTGCTCTCGGTACTCCATGTCTAGGACCATGTGGGCCTCGAGACATGATCTCCTAGTTATCCCTAGATATCGGGGATAACAGGTCCTAGTGAATATTTCCTCCTTAAACTATTGAAAAATATTATGCAACAAGAAACTGGGATGAAACTACTAAAGTGATAGCACTTTGGGGCTCTAGTAGCCTATCCTAGACAAGGTATTCTTGACAATTTTAACAAGTAGAAAGGCTAGAGAGAGAAAGAAGCACCGTATGTTTCTCTCCTAGGGTTTAAGCAAACAATTTCATAATCTTCAACATGAAATAAGTAAAATTTGCGACAAACATGTATTACATGAACAAAATTTCATATTTTCTACTTACTTCACTAAGAATAATCAAGCAAAACCCTAGTTGAAGACTTTCCACCATGAAAATAGCCAAGATACACCACAAGTAGCCTCTCCAAGAATATGCACACTAGTTATTTCAACCAAGTAGCCTCAAAGGGGTGAAAATTTCAATCCTCCACTCAAGTGGGATGAGTTATCCTTTAAAAATAAAGTTTGTCACCCATATTTATATGGGAAATCCTGGCTTATTTACCCAACAATTGTGTCTTTTCACAAAACTGATTTTACATGTCAATTTTCTCCTTAATATTAAAAATTAAATCAATTCTTTACAAAATAACCCTAAAGAGAGTGAAGTCATCCTTCCTAGGGTGGTGTTAGGCCTCCTCAAGGAGACATTGAGGTTCTCTAGTGGAACGTTAGGCCTCCAAAGGCTAGCCTCCATGCCACACATGCTGAAACCGTCATCCTTCACCTCCAAGTATCAAACCTTAGCCCTATATGACATCATGGGCTACTAGGATGATGCCCAAGGCCTCCAAGGGCTAGTGTCCAAGTGATAGGGGTTGGTAACTTGTCGTATAAGCCTCCCAGAGTTCCTCCAAAGGAAACGTCTTCTTCCTTCACCATGTAAACTAGTCATCATGATATTGCCCCAGGCATGGGGTCTTTGCATCCATCATTGGGCTTCAAGCCCTCATGAAGGTCTGAACTAATCATCTCCTCATGAATACATGTCCACCGAGAAAGGTCTTGCAAAGACAAACATGTACGCCCTCTGAGGGTCCATGAGTCACAAGTATCATAACAATTAAGCCACATCTAAGAATCAAACCACCCGAACCTATTCATCAAACCCCCATTTTCAAACTAAACAAATGCTCAAATACGTTATACAATTTTTCAAATTTAGGTGTGGGAGGGGTGTCAAGGAATCCTATTGGGTCAATCATTCCCCAATTCCAAGGTGTTTCCCAAGAGAAACCTATCTAAGCCATGTGTGAGTGTGAAGTGGAGTGGGTTAAACTTTAGGGAATGGGGTTCATGACATACAAGGGTTTGTATTGTCTCATTTATGGGTGCCTTTGTAGAGGGTGATCCGCCCTTCGTCCACGATGAAACATTTTTCCAAGCCCATTTATTTCCATTAATTAATTAATTAAGGTCCAAACATTGGGTACTCCCTATGGTTAATTTATTATCTTGTGGGGCAGTACCACAAAGTCACTTGAAGGGAGAGGTACACAGAGTGCCATGGGGGTATAGTCTAGCTTGTAATGCACTTGTGTAGATCCCTCAACAAGCGAGACATCTATAAATGTGAAATTATGATTTTGCAGGTATTATGATTTCAAGAGATAACAGTTCATTGTTTATCAAGACCTCTTGGACGAGCATCTAGAAGGTTTTATGTTTGGATTTTATCTTTTTCCAGCTATTTTCTCCTCTAGGCCTTTAGCCCCTTCTTCTCTTGAAATGAGGTACAATCCTTTCTTGGGTCAGTACACCCAAAAATCCCAAAAGATAAGGAGACAAAAGGAAAGATGTATGGAAGGTGATAAGTATGATAGGGAATGGATGATGACCCTTCAAGGAACCCCCAGTAGCACCCTATTCCCAAGGGTGACCAACTTACTAGGATAACATGACACCCACCAGAGTTAAATAAAGCAAAGAGTATAAATTCCATGAAAACGTTATGTAATCAAGAGAGATTCTTTGCAACATGTTCAAATGCTTCAAATATTAGAGTGACACTTACCATGATACCCAGACTCATTACCTCATGCATCAAGACCCATTTCCTTATGGGACCAGGTCGGTGTGGTGGATGTTGTTGTTGTTGATGATGTGTAGAATGAATCAATGAGAAAGAAGGGCCATCTAGGGCTATTCTTTGTCCATCTGGCTCTCGGAAATCCATGTTTGCAACCTGTGGGACTTGAGAATTAATCTCCTTAGTTATCCATATGCTGGTGGTAACAGGTTGCAAACATGGCTCTTATCTGAAAGAAAAATTGTGAGATAAGACTATATATATTTAAGGAATCTGAATAGATCTTTCGTAAAGGACAACTACTCCCTACCTAAGATGGATCAAGTGATATAGAAAGCAGGAGGGTCTAAGAGGCTCTCCATGTTGGACATTTTTTCATGATATAATTAGGTCAGAATGGACCCAAAATATGTATTGACGACTACTTTCACCACTTTGTGGGGCATATTTTCCTATGTGAGGATTCCTTTCAGGTTGGTAAATGTTGGGGCTACTTTTTAGAGGGATATGGATTATACATTTTCTAATATAAAGGACATGTTTATTGTGATATATCTTGTGACTTGATTGTTTTCCCAAAAATATTTGTTGATCATCTTGAACATTTGAAGTAGATTTTTAAAAGGTGTAGAAAATTTGGCATATCCCTCAATCCTAAGAAATATTTCCTTGGGACGACTGGAGGAAAATTATTGGGATATATTATGGTTGTATAGGAGTTCAATATTGATCGAGAGATGGTAGAATCTATCAATACTATCTCTCTACCTAGACATAATAAATCTCTCTAATTATTCTTTGGGAAGATTATTTATTTATTTATTTATTTTTCCGAAGATTCATACCAAATTTTGTTGAGCTCACCAATAAAATGATCGAAATGTTGAAAATGGATAGTGAGATAAAATGGAATGACTCAATTAAAGATTCATTCTTGACAATAAATAAATCCATGGGAGAAAATCATGTGCTAATGAACCCTAACTATAGTAAATACTTTAATATTTTTCCTTTGCTTCTAAGCACACTATTTTTGTAATCCTCCTACAAAAAAAAATGATGAGGGACATAAACAACCCATTGCATTATTCAAAAAATCCCTCAAAGATGCATAAATGAAGTACAATATCATGGAAAAATAGCCCTATGCTTTGGTAAAATCTCTGAAATCATTTAGAGAATATATATAGTTGCTTATGTACCACACATTTAAGTGAAGGATATACTTTGCCATGTAAGTGGCTCTTTTCATTCCATTTTGTTATCTATGTTTAGCAATTTCACATTGAAGGGATATGTTAGAGGATAGTGAAAGTAATATGGATTTAAAAAAAATGATTACATATAAACTATGGAATGGAGAACACTTTTCTGTTGATTTTTGGGAGGTTAAATAACAAAGGATCATGCCTTGATATATTCTATTAAGGGTGAGTGATATTGTGCATTTTTTCTCTTTGCTTCTCGTCTAATCATGGGTTTTGGCAGACAATTCAGATCTCAAAATAAGATTGGCAGAGAACCATACATTTTATTGTTTATTTGTTAGATCTCCAACTCTATGAATTTCAATCTAGAAGTATTTTCATCAAAAGATCTTCCTTCTTCATTCATGACCATGAATTTCTTGAGAACTGCTAGGATGTTTTTCAATCTGTATGTAGGTTTTCCTCTTCTAATCCTAAACGATTAAACTTTTATGTTTTTGTTGGGATAATCTTGACTTATTCATTGACGGGCTTACCATTGGTGACTTACGAGTCCATGGTAATTAGTAGCCATGGTATTTACATGTGATAAATCCTATTTAAAGGCTTGAACAAATCCATTGTAAAATTCCTTCAATGACTTGTTCTTTGTCCATCTTGGCTAGATTGACCAAGGTGGATAAAGATATATCTTTCAAAGAAGGTTTTCCAATGTAATATTTCCAGGTTTGATATTGGCTTTATATGTTTGTTCAGATTTCTTGTGCCTATCTTGCTATGTTATTTCTCTTTCTTAGTTTTAGCATTTGGTATTAGAGCTTGGTAGGCATGAACTCTCTAGCAAGAGTGGTCTGGGAATTTCCTAGTTTGTGGATCAGAGCTTGGTAGACTTGGACTCTCTCACGATAATGGTATGTTATTGGGATCCATCAAAGGAGAGAATATGCCACCACTAGCAAGTGGAGCATTGGCATTTAAGCATAGATAGCCCAAGTGAATGGAAGCATATGGAGGTGGATTGAAATGGATAATGAGTTGGTTAGTACAATGAAAAATTGTTAAATAACATGTAAATGAGAATACAACTTTTTAATGCTTTTTATAAGCATGCATAACTAGAGGCATGCCCTTGGTTTGATGAATCATTGTTGTAAAGTCTAAACGTAGACCTAGATGATAGAGGGCATGTTGTATTATCAAATACTCGATTAATAAACTTTGAGAGTGATAGGTGTTTATCTGAAGTCAAATTTAAAGGGAGGAATGATGGGTTAATCTTGACTTGATCATAAAATATTTAAGATAACCTCCATTATGTCAATGATGGGTTTACCATCAGTGGTTTATGGGCCCATTGTATATGATGTGATGAAGCCTATTTAAAGGCTTGTAATACTCCATTGTGAGATGTATTAAGTGGAAGTTGTTTCCCTAAATTGGTCGGCTTAGTTGGGGTGGCTAGGGTTAATGAAGATTTTTTCCACACAAAGACCGATTTTTTTGGTTTGGGTTTCAAGAGTAAATATATTATTTTCATTTATGTGCATTATTATTGTTGTTTGTGTTTCTTGTGCCTATCTTGTGTTATTTCTCTCTTTTAGTTTTAACATTTGGTATGAAAGCTTGATAGGCCTAGAATCTATAGTAAGAATGGCCTGAGCATTTCCTAGATGGTGAATCAAACCCTGGTAGACCTGAACTCTCTCACAAGAGTGGTATGGTATTGCGATCCATCCAAGGAGAGAATATGTCACCGTTGGAAAGAATATAAACATATAAATTCCAAGTGAATGGAATCATATGGAAGTGGAATGAAATAAAGAATACGTTTTCTAGCACAATGACAAATCGGTAAATCACATGTAAATGGGAAATATGGTTGTAAAACCTTTTATAGAAATGCTTGGTTTGTCAAATCACTGGTGTAAGGTCTAGAGGTAGACTTAGGTAATATAATTAAGAGGACATATTGTATTTCCAAATAATAAAATTTGAGGGGGGTAAGTGTTTGTCCTAAGTCAAGTTTAATGGGGGGAATGTTGGGTTAATCTTAACTATGTCATAGAGCAATTAAGATAACCTTGATTTAGTCAATGATGGGTCTATCATTGGTGGTTTACAGACCCATGGTATCGGGAACCCATGATAATTTACCATGGTATTTAATATGATGAAGCCTATTCAAAGGCTTGGAAAAATCCATTGTAAAATGCTTTAACCGACCTAGTGTTTGGTCGACTTGGCCAAGAAAATAATAGATATCTACTTGAGTGTTGGTTTTCTTGGGTGATAATTTTCAGGGTAAATATTGGCTATATATTCTTGTTTGTGTGTCTTGTTCCTATCTTGTTGTGCCAACAAACTTATTCTCGATTTCATTCCACCTCTGTACGGTTTCATTCACTTGGCCTCTCTATGATTAGATGTCAATGCTAGTGTGTCTAGTGCCTATCTTGTTGTGCCAACAAAATTATTCTCCATTTCATTCCACCTCTGTATGGTTTCATTCACTTGGCCTCTCTATGTTTAGATGTCGATGCTTGTGTGTCTTGTGCCTATCTTGTTGTGCCAACAAACTTATTCTCCATTTCATTCCACCTCTGTATGGTTTCATTCACTTGGCCTATCTACGTTTAGATGTCGATGCTCCACTTGTCAACGATGACATTCTCTCCCTTGATGGATCATAATACTAGATCACTCTTGTGAGAGAGTCCAATTCTACCAAGCTTTGATTGACCATCCAAGAAACACCTAGGTCACTCTCGCTAGAGAGTCAAGACCTATCGATCTCTGATACTAAATGTTAAAACTAAAAGAGAGAAATAACACAATGAGATATGTGCAAGAAACACAAATAACAAGAAGCATGCACATAAATGGACATGAAATATTTACCGTGGAAACCCAAACCGAGAAAAAGCAATGTTTATGCCCAAGAAGTATTCATTAACCTTGGCCAATTTGACCAAGCTAATGAAGTCAGGGAAACTCTGACCACTTAAAGCATCTTACAATGGAGTACATCAAACCTTTAAATAGGCTTCATCACATCATATACCATGGAGAAATACCATAGTTTATTGATTTCCATAGGTCCATAAACCACCAATAGAAAACCCATTATTAATAGAATCAAAGTTATCTTAATTGCTCCATGTTTGAGTCAAAAGATTAAGCCAACAATTTTATTGGTTTCTTGATTAATGAAAACATTTATTATCAAAGTGAGATGTAGTGTATGTTCCATTGAATTTATATACATAAGTATCCAACAATACATATACTACACTAAAATACGGTAATAGCTTTACAACTCCATGCCTACTTGTTCAACCAAAACCAAGATGCTTACTAAACACCCAAACTCATTGGGTGGAGCAAATACAAAGTCCTCTTTTACCAAAACCTAGCGATAAATAACCAAGAAGCCATCTATGAAAGGGTTTTAACAAGTGTTGTTTCTTTGAACAATGCCTTCTACCTTAATTAAACAAGTGCCATTGTAGTGGTGATGTCTGTGCCGAAAAGTTTTTGGTGCATAGATTTGAATTCATGCATAAGTTTAAATTACAACATTGCATGCCACCATCTTGAAGATGCTTATACCAATACAAAAATTGCATTAGCACATTTCCTAAAACTTGTGTTGAAGGTGAAGTGGTGGAGCATTACTTATCAAAATTACTTAAAATATCCTCATAATAGTAATAAAAATCATGATAAAACCAACAAATAATGGTAGCCTCTTGTTATAATATAAGACAACACAATTTTATGAAATAAATGATGAACCAATTATTATTTATTCTATAAAATAAATATTCAATAAAATTGAAAGGATATGTGTTAAATGAAAAATATTGTGAAATTAGAATGTTGTATGTTAAATTATTTATAAAAATTATAATAATTATGTAAAAGAAAGATAAAATTAATAAATTTTAGGTGCCAACAACTTGAAAATTATGAGCATGGAGGTTTTTCTTATGCTAGTAAAATTAAGATCATCACACAAAATTAATAAAATTAATGGTTACAGTGATTAACATATTAATATATAGTGAAGAGCTTTTGTGCTTAAATCTAAATATAAGCTCAAGTAATCATCCACATATCAGATTTTTATTGTTTTTTTAATATAAGCTCAATAAATTTGATAAGATTTTTATTATTTTTTAATATAAGCTCAATAAATTTGATAATGTAACTTTATTCATTACCATATGAACAAGGGTTGCATGGCAACTTAGTCCCTGCCAAGTAGATTTGGAAATGGAGAGGAAATGGAGATGATCTCTGACACCATACCGTCATAAAGATTGGAATTCAAAGAATTCAACCTAGACTCACAATGAATGTTGGAATTCAAAGAATTCGACCTAGACTCACAAGGAATGGAGGAATACGCTCCATGTATAGATTTGTCATATGCCATATTGGCGAAGATCTCTGACCACATTTTACTTTAATGTGGATGTTGTATAGTTTTGGGATTAACCTAAATTTCCTTCCAATTAAGTTAAGCTAGCGAAATGCAAATTGCATTTTAAAAATATTCAATTTTTCTTTTTGAAAATAAACCTTTCAAATTTAATAATATATATTTTTATATAATATTTATTATATTACATAATAAATATAATCTAAATAATATAGTAGATAATAAATATAACATAAATATAATAATAAATAATATATTAGATAATAAATATAATATAAATATAATAATGCATAATAATAAATACATAGTACAACTTTTTATATTTAGATGTGGTGATTGGTGAAATTTCTTGATTATGTAATTAATTCTACATATTGAAAGACGTGAAGGGAGCAATAACACTTCAATTCTATCAACCAATTAGAAATGAGAAATACAAATATTTTTATTATATCTAAAAATATATATTTATTTTCCTATGTTAAACATTACACTGCATACACAAATTTATGGTAAAAAACAAATTAATGTCACATCAATGTCACATCAAAAACAAACTCATTGCTATAGTCAGGGACTAATAACAACCATACAATTATTTCCTCCCATTTTAAAATAGGATAGTATTTGACTCTGCCATTATTTTGGTTTTATACAATATTTGTTTAGCTTTAAGGTATTCTATTTTATTAATATTCATTGTGACTTAATCTATTTTGTGTAGTTTTCTTGATTAATAATTTTTTTCTACTATGTTTGAATTTTGTAATTGTTATATGTGTGTGTGTGTGTGTGTGTGTGTGTGTGTGTGTGTGTGTGTGCGTTCATGTTTCTATTTCTCACATGATCTACAACATAATCATTGATTTCAAACTGAAGTTAAGCAAACGGGAAGGAAAAGGAAAATCTATTGATGATTGGAATTATTAATAAACAAAAAAATTAATAATAAAGGAAGAAATCAATGACAAATTTTGAGATGATGAGTGATATTTGAATTTAAAAATAGTTGGGACCAAACCCTTAATGTAGATTGTTACCTTTTTAAACCTTTAATGCTTTAAAAAGAGCCAAAATGGTAGCATTCACTATGCGTGCATCCAACTCCACCCACCTCATGGTACCCTAGATTGAATCAACTCCACCCACCTCTTGAATCAACTCCACTCACCTCATGGTACTACCCGATATTGAATCAGTGGTCCCCATGGGAGAGGGAGAAGAAAAACATGGAAACTCCTAAAATACATTAGGAGATAAGAGAAGTGGAGATGGAAAAAAGAGGTGGGGGGGGGAGGATAAATGAGATATCAAATGAGGCTGAATAGTGGGAGATGAAAAAGATTGTGCAAGTGAATGCTAACTATAAATTCTGTTACAAATTTGGGAATGCTAAGTGTAAATTATGTTACAAATTTGGTTACAAGATCGTTCAAAACAAATATCTCTTAGAATTGCATTTCACATCCAACATATGGCATCGCATGTATTTATTCCACTGACATGAATTTAATGACATCAATTAATAGATGAACTAGTTATATAAGATGAAAACTCCAAACTTAGGCTATCTATGTTTAGAAAAAAATGAGTTGTGTGCATGTTTGGTGATTAAAACTCAAAACTTAAGTTGATCCAGATTTAGGAGTGGAACGAACTGATTATAGATTGAATACCATAAACACAGAGATAGAAAGAATAACACAAATATTTAGTGAACAATATCTTCTATTAAATAATGAAATAGGTTGAAACTGTAAAACTGCAGAACTGAAACTTGCTCGAATGGTGGTAGTTATCTCTGAGAAGAGATGTGGCTGCTACGCGCATCTCTCTAAGCATAATGGATTACAATGAGGCTCCATATGCCCTTTTCATATTACTCATGATTTCCAAAACCCTAGACATCCAAAAACCTAACCCTAGAAGGTGAAACGCCAAAAGTCGTATGGGCCCTATGGGTAAGTTGGTGTAATTTGGTACCTCAACTTCCTAGGGTCATAACTTTTTCATAGGACCTCCATTTTAGGCGCGTGATAGCCCGTTGGAAAGGTCTTTTAGAGAACTACACATTTCGCCGATAGACTTTGACTCCATCTATAGTCTGACTGTGGCGAGTCAAAAAAACAATGCTTAAGGCCTCAAAACAGCCCTGAAAGTACAACAATATGTGTTGATATGAAAACATACAAAATAGGCCAGTTGGATTAGGCGAGAGGCCACCTGTATCCACCTGGAGAATGTGTGAGGCTTCAGACAACCCCAGAAGTGTAGAACTCACAATTATAAAGCAATACAGAAAGACGTGTTGAACAAAAAATGGACACGAGGAACCAGTTTGAATAGGTGGGTGGTCACCAATATCCATCTGGATCAATCCTCCTCCCCTTAGGAAGCAATGGTCTCCATTGCGTTGAGTTCCCCCATTAGGTGAAGAAAATTCTGTTGGATTTGGCCCCAGGTGAGCCACTTGCCTTGGTGTAGGAGTTTCCTTGCCTTGACAACCCGATAAAATTGGATCTGCTGCTGGCAAGTGCCCTTGACCTGTGTGTCCACTATCTGATCGATGGATGCTTGTTCCATGTAGTCAGGGTTGAGCTATGTTTGTGTTAGTTGTTCGACGAACTCAGAGGTGTCCAATAATGGTGGGAAATATGGAGGAAGGAGGTCCACATTGAATATTGGATGCAGACCAAGGAAGGGTGGAGTGTTGAGCTCAAACACATCGATACCCACAACCTTGGTGATAGTGTAAGGCCCATAACGAAGTGGTCGAAGCTTCCGATGGGGCCCGGTGAGACGCTCCTTTTGCAAATGTAACTAGACTTTGTCGCCAACCTAAAACTGGTGTGGTACCATGTGTTTATCATGGCACTACTTGTACTTAGCACTGGATTTCTGCAAAATATCTTGGACTTGTTGGCGGATGTGCTGAATCGGCTCAATGAATCTGGTGGCTTTGTCGACCACAGACTGATCAGGGGAAGAGTTTTTCTGTGCGGTGGCAAGAGGAAGTGCAACGTCAATGGATCCCAAGGGTTGGAATCCCAGACCCACCTGAAATGGGCTATGGCTAGTGGAACTATGGAAAGCTCTGTTGTAATTGTGTTGGACATATGGGAGACTCTCGTCCCATGTACGAGAATGATTAGAGTTGTACATGTATAGGATGTGCACAATCATCTGATTGACGACCTCGGTTTGGCCATCGGTTTGGGGGTGAAAAGAAGTGGATTTTGTGAGCTTGGTGTCCAAAAGAGACCAGAGACTCGACCAAAAGGTGTTGAGGAACCCGTCGTCTCGGTCAGAGATGATGGTCCGTGGTATCCCAAAGTGCACCCAAACTCGTTCGAAGAAGAGCTTGGCAGTATCAGTCACTGTGACAGTCTTGTTACAGGTTGTGAGTATGTCCATCTTTGAAAATTGATCAACGACCACAAACACAAAGTCATTTCCATGCTTGGTGGTCGGCAAACCAGACATGTAATCCATGGAGATGGACTCCCACAGCTTCTCAGGAATAGGCATAGGGGTGTATAAGCCTTGCTTCTTGATGGTCGGCTTGGCAATGGTGTAGGTAGTGCAAGATCTGATATACTTGATGACATCTAGTCGAAGTTTTGGCCAATAAAAATGTTTCTGAAGGACAACCACAATTTTCTTTACCCCAAAATGCCCTGCCACCCGAATGTAGTGGGCTTCCCAAATCAGCTTCGCACGCTCCCTTGTATGAACACAGAGATGGTCCAAGTGGCATAAAAGTATGTTTTGAATGTGAAAATAAGTGATAGTGGTGCCTATACCCAAGAGCTGATATATGGTGGTGAAGTCCGGATCTTGCTGGTAAAGTTGGGACCACTTCGATGTTTCATGTCCACATGAGTGGAGCACAGTGGTAAGTGCAGCCATAGGAGGCCGACTGAGGCAGTCAGTGACATGATTGGAGATACATGTCTTATACTTGATGTTGAGATGAAACTGCTGCAAGTAGGTGGACCACTTATGATGGCGGTCGTTCTGCAATTTCTCCTATGTCTGTATGAACCGTAGAGGCTTGTGATCAGTGTGTATGATCGTCTATGTCCCCAGAATGTAATGTTTCCATTGACAACAGGCTTGAACAATGGAATACATTTCCTTGTCATAGGTGGGGTATTTACAGACAACATCAGAGAGTGTCTCACTATGTCATGCCATCAGATGCCCGTGTTGAGTGAGAATTGTGCCCATAGCATAGTCAGATGCATCAGTCTCAATCTCGAATGGTTGTTGCAGATCGAGCAAGGAGAGTACGGGAGATGAGCATAAACGATGTTTTATATCTTCAAATGCTTTTTTCTACTCCTTCCCCCAGACGAACTTGGCCCTAACACCGCCCCTGGTCACCTAGTTGAGGGCTCAAGCAATATGGGAGAATCCCAACATGAACCATCGGTAAAAATTGGCGAGTCCTAAGAAGCTCTGAAGTTCGTTCAGTGTGGTCGGGGCTGGCTAGTCACAAATGACTTGGATCTTAGATGGATCAACATGTATCTGTAACACCATGTTTCCCCCAATTTGTAAAAATAACTATACTGGCCAAGAACTATGGCAGACTCAAAGATGTGAATGTTTGATTTTGAATGGATCGTAGTATAAAAGGTCGACGAATGTAAATAAGGTTATGAATATATGTTGTAGGACTGCTGGGAAGGGGATGTGCTGAAAAGAGACCACGATGGCTGATGAAAGGTGGTGGAAGGCACCTGGAATGGTGGCGTTAACTTTCATCGAAACCAATACCGTATTTGGTCTTCACTGGCCCAAAGATCAAGAGTGGCTCATTGGCCCTGAAATGAATTACTCGCCAGGTTGGTAGGTGAAGAGGCTCCTCATGAGTTAATGAGGGATGGGGGTGAACCGACCATCCATGGAAGCCTCAGACCTGACCACCGTGGGGAATTTCGTGCCACACACAACCTCACTAGAAAAGAAAAGGCAGGAAAGAGGTGTGGAAGGGGGCAGTCGTGACATAGATTGCAAGAGGGGAGAAATCAAAAGGACTCTAGAAAAATATGGAGAGTGATTGATAAGCAAAGAATAAGGAGAGTAACCTTTGTTCTCGACTTCTGACGAACAAAGACTCAGTCTCATAGCATCGTGGTCTAAGCTCGGTGGTGGCTAGTGGTAAATCCATTCAAAATCACTGAGCTTACGGTTGGGTGGAAACGAACACCCCTCTCAGTAGTTACATCAAACTTGGTGTTTTTCTGATAAGTGTTATATCTCGTATCTTGAAATTAATATTTTGACATGTATGCTCATGGTTTGTGCAATTATGAATGGTTTTAGTATAAGACTGTCTGTATGGTGTTTTGATCAGAAATAGTGGCTGTATGATTATATTGGAAAGACCACCTCTGGATTACGTAAAAATATACATATATAGATATTTAGAACGGATTCAGTTTTCAAGGTTGTTCTCGGGAAATTTATTTCCTTATTTGTCTCAAGTACTTCCCTGGATAGATCTCCTCACAGGGACACCCTTTTTGAAAGTTTACCCAAGGATCTGCTGGAGGATTTTATGGCGTAAGTCTCAAAACTCTACATGAGAGAGAATGGTCCTTTTAGATTCGGTGTTTTGATGTTTCAGTACCCGGAATACCCAAGGGCGAGTTCCCTTGCACTCGCAAGTCCCAAAATCCCTACTTGCGAAATCCCGAAATGGCTTAGCGCGTATAGATTCGGTGTTTCAGTACTCGAAATACCCAAGGGTGAGTTCCCTTGCACTTGCAAGTCCCGAAATCCCGACTTGCGAAATCCTGAAATGGCTTAGTGAGTATAGATTCGGTGTTTTGGTACTAGGAATACCCAAGGGCGATTTCCCTTGCACTCGCAAGTTCTGAAATCCCGAAATGGCTTAGCACGTATAGATTCGGTGTTTCAATACTCAAAATACCCAAGGGCGAGTTCCCTTACACTCACAAGTCTCGAAATCTCGAATTACGAAATCCCAAAATGGCTTAGCACATATAGATTCGGTGTTTCGGTACTCAGAATACCCAAGGGCGAGTTCCCTTGCACTCGCAAGTCCCGAAATCTCGACTTGCGAAATCCTGAAATGGCTTAGCATGTATAGATTCGGTGTTTCGGTGTTTTGGTACTCGGAATACCCAAGGGCGAGTTCCCTTGCACTCGCAAGTCCCGAAATCCTGACTTGCGAAATCTCGAAATAGCTTAGCGTGTATAGATTCGGTGTTTCGGTACCCGGAATACCCAAGGGCGAGTTCCCTTGCACTCGCAAGTCCCGAAATCCTGACTTGCAAAATCCCAAAATGACTTTATGCGTATAGATTTGGTGTTTTGGTGTTTCGGTACTTGGAATACCCAAGGGCGAGTTCCCTTGCACTTGCAAGTCCCGAAATTCTGACTTGCGAAATCCCAAAATAGTATAGTGTATTTAGATTTCGGTGTTTCAAAGTTTTGGCTCCCGGGAAACCCAGGTGCGAGACCTCATGTTCTCGCATATCGCGAAATCCCGATGGATGAGACCCCTAAATGACAATAGCGTAGATGAGTTATGGTGTTCTGGTGTTTTGGTACTCGAGATACCTAAGGGTAAGATCCCTTGTACTCACCAGTGGCGAAACCCCAAAGTATGAAACCTCAAAAAGGTATAGCGTGACTAGAAATTATTGTTTCGGTGTTTTGGTACCCGGGATATCTAGAGGCAGTCTCTTGTACTCGCCAGTCCCGAAATATCGACTTGCGAAACCTCGAAATGGCATAGCGTGTCTAGAGTTTGGATGTTTCGGCACCCGGGAAACCCAGGTGCGAAACCCTCCTGTCCTTGCATATCGCGAAATCCCGATGGATGAAACCCCGAAATGAGTTTGGCAGATATAGGGTCTTCGGTGTTTCGACACCTGGGAAACCAAAGGGTAGGCAGTCCCTCGCCCTCTTATACTGCGAAAACCTGGTATGAGAAACCCCGAAAAGTGGAGTACCAGGCTTCAAACAAAGGCGTTATTAATTGTGATTAACTGTTGGTTCCCTTCGGGTTTCAACACCTCAAAATTCAGGGAACCGAGAATACATGCTTCGTGATTTCCCGAATCGCGAAAGCCGGGAGCACCTCTCCGGTAAGGCCTGTGGTCATCGCCAATGATCATATAGGTATGGATAAGGGATGGTAGGGTCTGCAACAAGCCTCATAGGAATTTGGGGATTCTGTTCCTCGGAGAAGAGAAGGAAAAGCCGAAAAATTTCAAGCCCTGTGGTGGGTGTGTTACAAATTGGTATTAGAGCATGGTTACAACACTTGGCCTGCTTGGGCTCATGAACGAGTTGCACAGGAGCTCCGTTCGAAACACTCCTAAAAGGAGTAACCCCCTGTCTTAACCTCCTTAATCAAAAGTCGAAGTTAAGAATGAAAAACCCCTATTGTGTGTATGCATGTGAAAAATATGAATTATGTACTGGTTATAAATGAATATAAATATTGACTAACAACCAACGTTTTTCCTTTGCACGCAAGTGGAAGATCGCCCACGGGAAATTATAGACATATAGAATGGTGACTCACCATGAAGTGGGGGAGGGCTCTCACAATAGAGACGAAGAGTCTGACGAAAGGAGGGCGGTAGGTACCCCTCCAGATCTGGCTGAGACTGTGAGGAGCCTCATGGTCGAATTACAAAGATGCAAGGCTGACAATGAGAGGATGATGAAAGAACAAAAAAAAAAAACAGAAATTAACGCAGTTTTACTGCAGAGCTTATCCGACCTACAAAGACAAATGCAGCATGAACCTGAGGTACAAAAACATGGTCATATAAGTGGCCACACTGAGAGGAGCACCTCGAAAAAGGTCCATCCCAGAGGTAAAGGACCAACGACGGACGATTCCCCTGGGAAGGAAGCTAGCAGTTTGGAGGGCTCTTCTAGCATCATAACTAGTTCTTATTCCCGAAGAAGATAGAAGAAGCGAAAGCTTTCCAAGGGCCATAAATTCGAAGAATTCAGGAAGGCCAAACCACCCTCCTTCGACGGTGAAATCAAGAAGGGAGAGGAAGTAGAGGCCTGACTGCTTGGACTAAAGAAGTATTTGAGAGTCCATGACTTCTCAGAAAATTTGAAGGCCCGAGTGGCCACCTTCAACTTGAACGAAAAGGATTCCATTTGGTGGGAAGACCTTAAGAATGTGAAAGGGGTTCGTGAAGAGGACCTGTCGTGGGAACGGTTTGAGAAACACTTCTGGAAGAAGTATCTGTCGGAAAAATATTTCGACGAAAAGACTAAAGAATTTTATGAACTCAAACTAGGGAAACTCACTATAGAGGAATATGTCAGTAGATTCCTCGAGTTGCTAAGGTATGTACCATATATAAAAGAAGAAAAGGCCAAGGTGCAACATTTCATCAACGAACTACCTAAGGACTATCGAAACATAATTTAATTTGATGAGCCAAAGACCCTAGAAGGTACTATCCGAAAGGCAAGATATTTTCATGAACAGTTTGGACATAGGACAGAACCTCACGAAGGCTGTAAACCGACGAATAGTTCAGCATTGCAGAGAAAGGGGATTAAATTCCCAAGATTTAAGAACTATAAGAATAAATCAAGGATGAGCTTCCCAACCCAGAGTGTACACCAACAAAAATTTCCCTCCTTGGGCGGAAATAAAACTTATGGATCTGTACCAGTGAACGTCGATAACCCAAAGAGAGAACCTTTGAAATGTTGGGGGTGCGGAGGAGAAAATATCCTGAGAGACTGTCCACACCGACAACAGAATAGTCAGAGAATTTATAGCATCCAGGAAGCTACCACTGTCAATGATGTGGCCAGAAGTGTGCCGCAAATTTATGCAGCCTTGGATAATAACCAAGTCGACCACCAAGCTTCAGTGGTGGAAATAGAAGGTATGATTTCAAACCATCTAGTGTCTATTCTGATTGACCCTGGTTCAAACTTGAGTTATATAGCCCCTAAGACTATTGATAAGTGTAAACTACAACCACATAAACCTACCAAGCCATGGTTGGTACAGTTAGCCATTGGCACCAAAAGAAGGGTAGCAGAGGTCATACCAGCCTGCCATTTAATGTTGGGTGAATTCCCCACCCAAGCAACCCTTAACATATTACCCTTGGGATCGCATGATCTGTTATGGACTGGCTAGCCACCCATAAATCCAAATTGGACTATTACCATAAAAACTTATAATGTGTAAGTAAAGAAGGAAAAAGGATAACCCTTCAAGGGATCCGAAAACCTGTCTCGGTGAGACAAATATTATCTCTACAAATGAGAAGGTATTGCTGAAAAGGATGTCCCCTATATGCAATACAGGTGTTGAAAACAATTGAAGGCAACAAACCAAGCCTCGAAGACCACCCTACCCTGAGAGAATATAGAGATGTATTTCCGAAAGAGGTACCGGGTCTACCTCCGAGAAGGGACATCGACTTCTCGATAGAACTTGCATCGGGAGCGGTGCCGGTTGTTAGATTTAGGTAAAAGTGTAGAACAGTAGTATCTTTTAAATTTTCAGTGAAAGAGACAGCTGGATCTAAACATCAATAAACTTAAAACATTTTAACAAGAATTTAAATCTAGGAGATCTAAAGATAAACCACAGCATGAAATAGATCTGAAAAACAAAACTCAGTGAACAGATCAGAAAGAGATCAAATAGATTTATGATCTGCAGATCTATGACTAATATGCTCATTAAACATTAAATCAACTATAGTGGCATATGAACAATCAATACATAGCTTCAGATCTAGATCCAACAGTACTGAATTCCAATCAAGTTCAGATCTGAGTAGGCAGCAACTTACCTGGTACAATGGCTTTACCTTTGAAGAAGAAACAGTACCTCAAGAGACTTAGAACCATTTGTGACATGCTCAGATAAGATTCAGTTCGTGGATCAACAATTTGATCTTTCTACCAAAGAATGAAGGAACTTTCAAGCCACCAAGCTCAAGGGTCACAAGAATAAGACAAGACCCAAACCCACTCAGCAAAACCTTACCCAAGAGACCCTCAAAGCTGCAAATACAGGACTGTGTGTAAACTCTTAAATTGATAGTGACATAGCAGAGGTGTTTAGCAAACTGTACCCCACAAAACTTTACCCTAGCTAGAGGGCCACACAACATACATAAAGGGGTACCAAAACTAGATCACCCATGACAGGTTCACCTACAACCACAGTAGCATCACCTCTAGTCACGACAGCATCAACTATAGCCACAACAGCCACACAGGGTAAACACAAACTGCATCCAGACCACACTGTAGCACCCCACAGCAAAGGGAACAACACTCCAAGAACTCACGGTAGCCACAGGAGCAGGTTGCGGCTAAGAGGATGCCTCTACAGCAGATAACCCTACAGTAAATAGGACGCGGTACCCAGCAGAGGACACTGTAGGCATGCAAGAGGACGTGGCACTCAACAAAAGGTCACGGTACCTTCAGACAGCAACAACAAAACAAAAAGACTGAGGCTGCAGACTTGGAGAGACCATCACAAGAGGAGAGAATGAATCGGTGAGATAATAAGTGAGAAGGGGGGCTGTTAAATAGTACTTAGTTTAGGGTTAGGGCTAGTTAGGTTAATTAAAAAAGTCACATGTTTAAATTCCAAATTTAAACATGTGACAATTATTTAACTTTGAACATTACCCCTAATAAACCAATAAAAACCCCAAATCAATTAACCAAGGGTAAGGGAGGG
>ML800673.1:58424-76865 GCA_009831015.1 Picea engelmannii
CAGGACAAGTATGGATGAGAAGAAGAAAAGATGGGCCCTCAAGGGCCATGCTCAAGTCAATCTGCTCTCGTACTCCATGTCTAGGACCATGTGGGCCTCGAGACATGATCTCCTGGTTATCCCTAGATATCGGGGATAACAGGACCTGTAGCCTATAGGCTAACACTTCCTCCCACGGTAAAAGCACATAATGTTTTCCATGTTTCATTATTGAATAAATATGTACATGATTCTAATCATATAATTGACTGGTATGTGATCCAAGTGGAACCGGAGGGAGAATTCCTACCAGAACCTCAATGCATACTGGACAGAAAGGAAACCCCACTCTGGAACCAAACTATTGCACAGGTCAAGGTGCAGTGGAGACATTTTGGCCCAGATGAGGCTTCATGGGAATTGCAGGATGCTATGAAACATGCATATCCGATTTTGTTTACCTCTGTACATACATGTCATATTGATTGATAGAACATCGAGGACGATGTTCCTTTAAGGGGGAGGGAATTGTAACACCCTATTTCCCCTAGTCTGTAAAAATAACTATATTGGCTAAGAACTATGGTAGACTCAAATATGTGAATGTGTGGTTTTGAATGGACTGTAGTATAAAAGGTTGACGAATGTAAATAAGGTTATGAATATATGTTGCAGGACTGTTGGGAGGGGGATGTGCTAAAAAGAGACCACGATGGCTGATGAAAGGTGGTGGAAGGTAGCTGGAATGGTGGCGTTAACTTCCACCGAAACCAATACCGTATTTGGTCTTCACTGACCCGAAGATCAAGAGCGGCTCGTTGGCCCCGAAATGAATTACTCGCCAGGTTGGTAGGTGAAGAGGCTCCTCATGAGTTAATGAGGGATGGGGGTGAACTGCCCATCCGTGGAAGCCTAAGACCTGACCACCACGGGGAATTTTGTGCCACACGCAACCTCGCCAGAAAAGAAAAGACAGGAAAGAGGTGTGGAAGGGGGCAATCGCGACAGAGATCGCAAGAAGGGAGAAATCGGAAGGACTCTAGAAAAATATGGAGAGTGATTGATAAGCAGAGAAGAAGGAGAGTAACCTTCGTTCTCGATTTCTGACGAATAGAGACTCAGTCTCACAACATCGTGGTCTAAGCTCGGGGGTGGCTAGTGGTAAATCCATTCGGAATCGCTGAGCCTATGGTTGGGTGGAAACGAACAACCCTCTCAGTAGTTACATCAAACCTGGTGTTTTTCTGATAAGTGTTATATCTCGTATCTTGAAATTAATATTTTGACATGTATGCTCATGGTTTGTGCAATTATGAATGGTTTCAGTATAAGACTGTCTGTATGGTGTTTTGATAAAAAATAGTGGTTGTATGATTATATTGGAAAGACCACCTCTGGCTTACATAAAAATATACATATATAGATATTTAGAACGGATTCAGTTTTCAAGGCTGTTCTCGAGAAATTTATTTCCTTATTTGTCTCAAGTATTGCCCTAGATAGATCTCCTCACAGGGACACCCTTTTTGAAACTTTACCCAAGGATTTGCTGGAGGATTTTATGGCGTAAGTCTCAAAACTCTGCACGAGAGAGAATGGTCATTTTAGATTCGGCGTTTAGGTGTTTCGGTACCCGGAATACCCAAGGGTGAGTTCCCTTGCACTTGCAAGTCCCAAAATCCCGACTTGCGAAATCCCGAAATGGCTTAGCGCGTATAGATTCAGTGTTTCGGTACTCAGAATACCCAAGGGTGAGTTCCCTTTCACTCGCAAGTCCCAAAATCCCGACTTGCGAAATCCCGAAATGGCTTAGTATAGATTCGGTGTTTCGGTACTCGGAATACCCAAGGTCGAGTTCCCTTGCACTCGCAAGTCCCGAAATCCCGACTTGCAAAATCTCGAAATGGCTTAGCGCGTATAGATTCGTTGTTTCGGTGTTTCGGTACTCGGAATACCTAAGGGTGAGTTCCCTTGCACTCGCAAGTCCCAAAATCCCGACTTGCGAAATCCCAAAATGGCTTAGCGCGTATAGATTCGATGTTTCAGTACTCGAAATACCCAAGGGTGAGTTCCCTTGCACTCGCAAGTCCCGAAATCCTGAAATGGCTTAGCGCGTATAGATTCACTGTTTCGGTGTTTCGGTACTCGAAATACCCAAGGGTGAGTTCCCTTGCACTCGCAAGTCCCCAAATCTCGACTTGCGAAATCCCGAAATGGCTTAGGGTGTATAGATTCGATGTTTCGGTACTCGGAATACCCAAGGGCGAGTTCCCTTGAACTCGCAAGTCTCGAAATCCCGACTTGCGAAATCCCGAAATGGCTTAGCGCGTATAGATTCGTTGTTTTGATGTTTTGGTACTCGAAATACCCAAGGGCGAGTTTCCTTGCACTCGCAAGTCCCGAAATCTCGACTTGCGAAATCCCGAAATGGCTTAGGGCATATAGATTCGGCGTTTCGGTACCCAGAATACCTAAGGGCGAGTTCCCTTGCACTCGCAAGTCCCGAAATCCTGACTTGCGAAATCCCGAAATGGCTTAGCGCGTATAGATTTGGTGTTTCAGTGCTTCGGTACTCGAAAAACCCAAGGTCGAGTTCCCTTGCACTTGCAAGTCCCGAAATCCTGAAATGGCATAGCGCGTCTAGAGTTTGGATGTTTCGGAGTTTTGGCACTCGGGAAACCCAGGTGCGAAACCCTCTTGTCCTCGTATATCGTGAAATCTCGATGGATGAAAACCCGAAATGAGTTTGGCAGATATAGGGTCTTCGGTGTTTCGACACCCAGGAAACTGAATGTAGGAGTCCCTCGCCCTCTTATACCGCGAAAACCCGGTATGCGAAACCCCGAAAAGTGGAGTACCAGGCTTCAAACCGAGGCGTTATTAATTGTGACGAACTATTGGTTCCCTTCGGGTTTCGACACCTCGAAAGTCAGGGAACCGAGAATACATGCATCACGATTTCCCGAATCGCGAAAGTTGGGAGAACCTCTCCGGTAAGGCCTGTGGTCATCGCCGATGATCATATAGGTACGGATAAGGGATGGTAGGGTCTGCAACAAGCCTCATAGGAATTCGGGGATTCTGTTCCTCGGAGAAGAGAAGGAAAAGCCAAAAATTTTCTAGCTCCATGGTGGGTGTGTTACAGTACCCCATGCTCATCAACAATGTAGCCCGGGTATTGGACCCTGTTCATGCCAAAAGTGCATTTTTCCAAGTTGGCATAAAGCTTGTGTTGTCGTAGAGTGCTCAAAACCTGGTGATTATGCCGCATGTGCTCCTCCCACATTCTGTTGAAGATGAGGATGCCATCCAAATATAGTACCACAAAGGAGTTGTTGAAGGGTCTCATTACATCGTCCATCAACCTCATGAAAGTGGCTGGTGCATTTGTTAAGCCAAAGGGCATGACTAGCCATTTGTAGAGACCTTCCTTAGACTTGAAGGTTGTCTTCCAGACATCCGTTGGGTCGATGGGAACCTGATGGTAGCGAGAATTCAGGTCAATCTTGCTGAAGAACTTTGCCCCCTTGAGTTGGTCAAGAAGTTCATCAATCCCGGGAATGGGATAGCAGTTCTTGACTATGATTTTGTTTAAGGCTCTGTAATCAATGCAGAGTCGCCAAGTCCCGTCCTTTTTCTGCACCAGCACAATCAGGCTTCCGAAAGGGGAGGAGATGGGTATGATGTGCCCCTTTTAAAGAAGCTCTTGGATCTAATGCCTGATTTCGTCATTCGCCATCAGTGAGCGTCGATAGACTGGTCCATTAGGTAGAGGTGCGTCGGGGGTCAGATCAATTGGATGCTTGACTTGGCAGTGTGTAGGTACCCATGTAGGTGAGATGAAGATGTCTCTGTATTCTTCCATGATCCCGTCCACTTGCTTCTGCTGCAAAGAGAGGTGTTGTGTAGAGGCCATGGATGTGGCGGCGACCTTCTGCTTACTGTGAGCATGGATCACAAAGAAGATGAACTTCCTGGTCTGTGAAATGACCTTATTGCATTTCTTAGCAGACATTAAAGAAATAACAGTAGGCGGTGCCACCTCTGGAATCCTGTACAATTGTCAACCCAAAGTAATAATAACACTGCAGGGTCTAGACTCATATACAACATGACGCTTCCACAAATATGGTTGTCCTAAAAGAACATCACAAACTTCAAGGAGAGTAATATCACACAATACCTCATCTTTGAAAGGCTTGATGCCGTAGGACAAACAACATTGTTGGCTGACATAGAGATCTCTTCCTTGACGAAGCCAGTCGATGCTGTAGGGTTGCGAGTGCGGTGTCATTAGTAGGTTCAGCCGCTTGACGACCTATGATGAAATCATGTTCTTCTGACTACCGCTATCGACAATGAAGTGAATGGGAGACTCCTTGACCCACATATGCAAGTGAAAGAGGCGTTCCCCTTCCTCTGGTTCTTCTGGTTCGCTTGGTCGAACTTTGGTGGTAGCGACTGTGGCAGTGGGTTCAACATCGATAATCTGCTTCCCTCCAAGATTTGAATCAGAATCAGAATCAGAATCAACCTCTAACTCGGAAGCCTTTAGCTCGACCACGAGGGACTGCTTGGAGCGACATTCGTCGGTGTTGTGCTAAGGAATTTTATGGTACTCGCATCATTTTCCCATGTCCTTCTTCGTCTTCTCGTTACACTTCTTGTGTTGTGGCTTGGATGGATTGTCCTAAGGGCGACCATCACGACTTGGTCCCCTACTATGTGGGTTGGGGTTGCCTTTGCCCTGCTTCGGTTGTGAGGGGTTTGCAGATCCAAACTCTCGTTGTTTTTGCTTAAATTTCTGCTCAATCTTGACATCGTATCTATATGCTGTGCCCAATGAGGCGATGTCCAGAAAATCCATTTCTGTTTGAATGTATCTATGCAAACAACCATGGTATTTGAGAACCAGATGACGCTAAGAATATTTGATACCCAATTTGGTGCGAAAGGGTATGGAAAATATTGGTGAATTCTGGTATTGTCTGGTCCTTTTCTTGACGTATGGTGGTCCATCTGGTGTACTAGTCCTCATAGCTTCCAACAGGGTAGTATTGTTCTTTAATGGCGTCCCGGAAGGAATCACATGTAGGGGCCACCACAAAAATTGCAGATTCCTCCATGGACCTTTGCTGAGAGTATGTATCCCACCAATCTTTAATATGAGGAACGACCTTGGAGGAGTGCAAAAGTGATCTTTTCCCGATCGAAAAAATTGTGGAACGAAAAATATCCTTCGAACATATTTAACCATTTATCTACAACATCCGCATCTATTAGTCCTTCAAATAATGGAATATCAAAATTTACCTGTACCTTGAAGGGGGTTGCATGGCCGCCTCATGAAGATGATTCTCCCGTGGGCAACCATCGAAGGATCTGCGTGAAGTTGTCCATCATTTCGTTCCTTTGTCGCGTTAGGGCTTCCTCGAGCAACATTTTAATAAGATCTCCTTCTCCATCATATTTCTTTTCGTCTCCCATGGGTTGTTGTTGGGCTCAGCGCGACCAATTTGGTAATGGATCGATTGGTTTGAGTCCCAACTTCTTGTACCCAGACCTTGTCAGGGATATGCACAAAGAAAAATAAATGAAGAGCAGACCGCTCTGATACCACTGATCCAGATTTAGGAGTGGAACAAACTGATTATAGATTGAATACCATAAACACAGAGATAGGAAGAATAACACAAATATTCAGTGAACAATATCTTTTATTAAATAATAAAATAGGCTGAAACTGTAAAACTGCAAAACTGAAACTTGCTCGAATGGTGGTAGCTATCTCTGAGAAGAGATGTGGCTGCTACACGTATCCGTCTGAGCAGAATGGATTACAATGAAGCTCCATAGGCCCTTTTCATATTACTCATGAATTCCAAAACCCTAGACATCCAAAAACCTAACCCTAGAAGGTGAAATGCCAAAAGTCATGTGGGCCCTATGTGTAAGTTGGTGTAAGTTTGTACCTCAACTTCCTAGGGTCATAACTTTTTCATACGACCTTCGTTTTAGGCACGTGATAGCTCGTTGGAAAGGTCTTTAAGAGAACTACACATTTCTCCATCAGACTTTGACTTCGTAAAAAAAAACAATGTGTACAACAAGATGTGATGATATGAAAACATACAAAATAGGCCAGTTGGATTAGGCGAGAGGCCACTCGTATCCACCTGGAGAATTTGTGAGTGTAGAACTCACAATGATAAAGTAGTACAAAAAGACATGTTGAACAAAAAATGGACACGAGGAGCCACTTGGAATAGGTGGGTGGCCACCAATATCCATCTGGATGATAGGTATAACCTAAGATTGAAAAATTGCATTCCATTAGAGCTCGGTCAAAAGACATCAAATTGGTTAGCCAATCATATGTGTGATCAAAGTAATTTAAATATAATGAAAAAATAATTATTTTGTTAAGCATATGTACAACATTGAACAATAAGAAAAATATTTGTAGTTAAAGTCAAACTGATTGTCAACCTATGACTCCTTTGAACATGTCCTTTTACCTTAATTAAAACTTAAATATGCATGCAATATCTCTTCTCTTGATTCCAAAATTTTGACATGAGATAGAGTGACTGTGGTAGCTTGATTTTAATTTATCAAAATGTCAATGCTTATTTCCACCGATTTCAATTTCATAATTCACTGGACTGACTCTCGGAACATCCATTTTGCAGGTCGAGATAAGATCCAAGTGTGTTCCAGGTAATATCTATGTGCATCAATATTCTATGAATTGTATTAAAAACACACATATATATTTTGGCATTTGTCACATTAATAGAAGCAATTTGCTTTGCGGATCTCTGATATTCCTCTTCTATAATAGATCCGTGCTTGCAATATTCCTTTTTAATTGAAGGGAGGCTTTGAGTGGTTCCTGGTGTCAGAGGTAAAATCCAAATTGAACTTTATGTGGATTTCCATTTTCCATCGCTGAATAAAATGGTAAATTACAGTTAAACCGCATAACATAATAGCAAATGGACGACACCTCTGAGGCTTCCTAATCAAACCTAGTTTCAGAGAATGCTTTGAGCATGAGTGACAATATACGCAGTTTCCCTTCAAAAGGTCTAAATAGCTTGGGCAAATTGTGACGACCACTTTCACTAATGGGCTTTCACCATCCGTCCTCTCGATTTGAAGCACACCCCTGGTCACTGGACGGTGACCTTGTTACTCGGCGTGCCTGGTAAAGACCTTCCATGTTTGTGTTGAGAAGGTGGGCATCTAATAAGTGTAGAATCATGTCTGAATCCTCAATCTCACAAGCTCACAATAAAAATCAAATTTCCAGATGAAAAACAAGTTTAGATATAACTTTCTCTATTCCCACAAGTATTTGATTGTAATACCACAAGTAAGATGAAATTGTTATAAATTCTGCACACCAAACAGACAATTGCTCTCTTTGAGTGCTGCAATTTTCATCCGTCAACAGGATGCTAGACATAATGGTGAACATATCCAAAACTCGATGCAAACAGAGGCTATAGGTATGTTTAGTTGTTCTGCAGACAAATGACAAAAGCAGGTGTCATAAAGCAAAGGAAAATGATAATGAAATATTTTAGTTCTCTTCTACTATCTATACCTTAAATTGCCGAGGAAGTCGATTACAGAATTATACTCTGCATGATACAAATGATCAAACAAATCAATCGATCCTTCGATGCTTATAACCAACTTTATGAGATTATACCAACTAGACACATACTTTTAAAATATGATGTTTAAATAAAACACTAGGAGATGACTGCTTCACAAAGATTAAAGGTTGGACTGTGGAGTCACAATCTGGAGGTGGACACAGCCTGATGAATCAAATCTTTTCTTAAGATCTTTCCAGATGGGGACTTCGGAATTGAATTGACAAATGCTACTCGACGTATCTTCTTGTATGGTGAAACCTGCACTCAAGCATAACACATAATTTCTCTTGGAAATTAACAGATCTCCGACAAAAGGTTTTAGGTTGAGAGAGGGTAAGTTAACAAACAAAATCTCAAAGTGTTTCATTTACCTGATTTGCAACAAAATCTTTTACATTCTCTTCGGAGAGATTGCTGTCAGACTTCCTCACAATAAATGCCATCGGTATTTGACCTGCTTCATCATCAGGATACCTACCATACAAACCCAAAAGATAGAGACTTGCAAGCTTCAATAAATAACATGTATGCATGAATCTTTGGCTCAATGTGCAAACGAATAGAGACATCAACTAATGCTGCAGAGGAAGTCTGTGTTACAAGCCTAAACGCTGAATTCTAGATAAAACTTTAAAAATATTTATTAGCTCAATAAGTGGTAAATCCAGGTACATGTAGACCTTTGAAAGTATATCAGACTAATAAGTGGTAAATCCAGCTATCTGTAGAACTTTGAAAGTATATAAAATCAAGAAGTGGAAAATGCTACTCACGGAATAACAGCAGCATCACTAATCTCTGAGTTTGATAGGAGCAACTCCTCTAACTCTGCTGGAGCAACCTGTCAAAAAAATGTTTTTCGGAGAAGACCATTATTCTGGGTTTCGAATTGAACTTTAAAAGGTCCTTGAAATGCTTTGTACCTGAAATGCTTTGTACTTGATCAACTCCTTGACTCTGTCCACAACAAAGAGGAAGCCCTCCTCATCAATGTAACATAGATCCCCTGTTTTCAACCATCCTTCTGAATCGAAAGTTGATGCAGTTGCTTCATCATTACCAAAATATCCTGCATGGACAACCTAAAACCTTATGTTCATAGTCTAAATAGTCTAAACGTTCTACGAAATGATTCTTTTCCGGGGATATTTTCTGGGGACATTTTTCCTAAATTCCACAAGAAATTGTTAGATCCTTGGATTTGAGTGATTATTTCTGTATAATTCAAATGCTTCAGAGATTTTTCAGCATGCTGAATCCATTTTTACATTTAGAAAGGATTTTAAACAACAAAAAATAATGATTTCGTATAAATTTATATTAAGAGATTCCAGTGAAAAAAACCATTTCATAAAACTATTAGACAACGCCCTTATATATATTTTCCAGCCAGAAACTGGGAAAAATCAATATATGGATGATAGTGCTATGGCATCACACTGTGAGGTAGGATGGAGAAATATCAGACTGTTTGCATGGACCACTTTCTCTAAACATAGATTCATTTGCCGGGGAATACTATTTCTGTTTAAAAGATGGTTCTTGGTACAGAACATACACTCTTAAAATTTCGAGCACAAGGTGTGCGCTTGTGGGTAGACAAATTAAGGATCTTCAATGGAGTTGTTGTAGATTTTTTAATGTGATATTGAGTCAAAAAGATGGTTCTTGGTATAGAACATACACTCTTAAAATTTCACAAGAGCACAAGGTGTGCGCTTGTGGGTAGACAAATTAAGGATCTTCAATGGAATTGTTGTAGATTTTTTAATGTGATATTGAGCTTGGGGTTCCGCATGCTTACTGGGCACCCATGCTCTCACTGTGGCTATGGAATTCTGCATTTGCTGCTTATGAAGTTTTACCAGCATGATTTAGAATTTAAGATTTTGTTCMTAGTGGTCCAGGTGATCAGGGGTGCTATCCAAATCACTCTCTGAAAACCCAAAARATGAAAAAGGACTAAAATCAGCAAGGCCTGCAAATTTGTTAAAAAATCTMAAAATCTCGGAGGAAAGATTTTGAGRAAAAGATGAGATGATGACTTGGGAGTACCTTTCATGATTGTAGGTCCCCGCAACCAGAGCTCGCCTTTATGGTTGGGAGGCATAGCTTTGCCACTGGTTGTGTCCACCACTTTAGCTTCCACATTAGCCGCAAGCAAGCCTGCCGTTCCATAATGTCTGTTTTCTTCATCCGTGTTAGTAAAGGATATTGACCCGCTAGACTCTGTCAATCCATAACCCTGCAAAATAATACCTACCTCCATTAGCGTTGTATTCAAAACAGGTAGACATTCATATCACTACACATGGGAAAACAACAATTTTTCAATCTTTTTTCATTTGGGGGGAATTGGAAAGTTGGAACAGAAGAAAGTTTTTTGGAGCATGGAGACAGTTTTGCTTGAACCAAGAACAAGAAAAACACAGATCATAAACCGTGAGGCATGTTTTATAACTGAGGCTTAGGTTTTCTTCCAGATATATAAAGGGCAAGTACTGGACTTTTATCATTTACCACATGGGAGAATGACTTCCCACCATCCAACCTGCAATGATAAAAAARTCTATAAACATGGCATAACATGGCAGGCGTTGCAGTGGWCGACTGATAAAATGATGGTGTGTAACAAACAGGGAGTTACAATTCCAACCCTGATCAAGGCCAAAACAAAATCAAAATCAAATTGATAACAGAAAGAGGGAAGGAAATTTTCGAAATAGGTATGAATGTCACCTGTTGAACTTGAACAGTTGGAAATCGAGCAGTGAAGTTGTCGATGACGTCTTTGCCTAGAGGTGCTCCGCCGCAAGCGATCGTGTGAAGCGAAGCCAAATCGTACTCGGCAACGATAGGAGACTTACTTAAAGCGACGAGAATGGGCGGAGGAGCGGGCAGGGTATTCACTCTGTACAGCTGTATGGCCGAAATCATTTCAGCCAAATCAAACTTGGGCATAACCACCATGGTACTCCCAGCCGCAATGCGAGAAACTGTATAGAAAAACCCAAAAATATGAAACAGCGGGACGAGGCATAAATATATCTTCTCCCCTCCCTTCACATCGTCTCTGCTAAGAACTCCTGCTATCATGGCAATAAAATTTCTATGCGTGGAGATGACTCCCTTGCTCTTGCCCGTTGTCCCCGACGAGTAGAGAAGCGTGGCAGTGTCCTCCTGCTTGATGTCGACTGAAGGGAGGCCGCTAATGGCGGACTGCAAGAGGAGGTTTAAAGTAGAAATACAGCCCGACCCCGAGCCGTCCTCTGTGTTTCCATCTATGAGAATGACCGGCAATTGGGTTGCATGAACCTTGTTGATCAGATTTGCTGGGGTGAAGATAATTACCGGTTTTGAATCCTCAGCCTGCCTTTTGATCTCGGCCTCTGTGCTGATCGGATTGGCGGTGGTGAGGATTGCTCCGATGGAGAGAATAGCGAGGTAAATGCATGGAAGGGCGATGGAATTAGGAGATATGACCAGCACCACGTCGCCTTTTCGAACCCCCAGGCCCTGCAGTCCGGCAGCGAGGGCTCTGATATTGTGGCGGAGGGTGGGATAAGAGAGCGAGAGGCCACTCGAGGCGTCGATGAAGGCGGTCTGCTGCGTGTGGTGGTGATGGGAAAAAATATAAGTGGTAACGTCCAAGTGTTGAGTGGGTGGAGGCAGATCGACGGGATCTCTTTTGCTGTAATATGTTCCATTGTCTCTGCAATAACCGCTCTTTTGATCTGTAAGCGGTCGTTTCTGCTCCGCTGACAGCGTTGGACATTTAAGAGGATTTGCCATGGGTGTTCGTAAGATAATTTGCCCTGCGTGTTACGTGTGGTTATGAATACTTTGGTACTTTCAGATCCGGCTATGTATTACATAATGTTTGTTCTTATCATCGTGTATATCAAGCTATAAGGTATTAATTGTTCACTGTAAGTGCTTGATGTTTGCTCTTACAAACCAGTTATCAATTATATAAATATGATTTTCTATTTTTATATTATTTTTTTCATTTCTAAATAATTTTTTTCACAGTGAAAAAACTTATCATTAGGTCAATCATTATGCAGTGGTGACATTTATCAATTGATCCTATTCACCAATATGCTTACTCATCACTGAAAAACCAGGTTAAGGGATAGATTTTCATTCCTGTTAGTTGTCTTTGTTTTCTGTTTTTGAATGGTTAATCTGTTTTCTTGCTTTTCAGGGAAAATTGTATCTGGTCTTGGGCCATCAACTTATTTTTTTATTCTTGAATGGTTAACCTATTTTCTTATTACCTCCTAGAAAGAATTACCTATATATTTGGATCTTCAACTTGTTTTCTTGTTTTTTCAGGAATATTAACTTTTAATAAAGTTTTTTTCAGGAATACTAACTTTTAATAAAAAACAAATAGTTTTTATTTCCATAACATACATGAACTTTATCAACTTTTAAATTTTAAATGAATAAAAACTTAAAAATATATATATTTAAATAAAATTATAAATTAATTTTTTAATTAATTAATAAATAAATTACATATCCATTTGATTTATATATATATATATATATATAAATGAGTGGTAACGCACAAACAGATATTATGGTAAAAACTGGCATGAGATCACACTATCTGCTTCACAAAACCACTCGCTTTCACCAAGCTATTCCAATTTTAAATTCTAAAATTTAATATTTTGTTTCCATAAAACCCGAAAACTTATTTTTAAATTTTGATAATTTATTCTGTAAAACGCCACATGTTTCACTCTGCCATCAGTGAACTAAGCGCTTTTCCAGAGGTCGTAGCATGTTATGACAAATATATAAATAACTAAAGAGAGTAAATTAATAGATAGTTAAATTCAATTTTTCATAATTGAACGTTTTTCGAATTTAATTAAAAATTTGTTTAAACTTATAATTCATTTAATTAATCAAAACTTAAAAAAAAACTTTATTTTATAAATTTTAATTTATTTAATTTTAAAAAATATAATAAAAAAGTTTGCTTTTAAAGTCCCACTCCATTAATTCAATGTCATCCACATAGGGATGAGCTTGCTATCAATTCATCTTATCAGAAAGAATTTTAGGATTTTTTTTTAGCAATCTACTGAAGTCGTTATCATTCTTTATTTAAATTTATAACAAACTTTATTCACCATGTATTAAGTCGAGCATTGACTTAGTATATGGTTTTTAATGTCATGCAAAATAAAAGTTATAATACATGACAATTCCATACCAACTATTGTATTAAGTCGAGCATTGAATTAGTATATGGTTTTTAATGTCATGCAAAATAAAAGTTATAATACATGACAATTCCATACCAATTATTGTATTAAGTCGAGCATTGACTTAGTATATGGTTTTTAATGTCATGCAAAATAAAAGTTATAATACATGACAATTCCATACCAGTTATTGATGAAAACAAATAATAATAATAATAATATTATATTAATGATGATATTTTTATAATGAAATTTGTTTATCAATTTACATGGACTGTCTGAACTTTTATTCAAGCCCTTTAAAAATATGGATGCACTATTCTTCCTTTATAATGGTTAGAAGATTAAAATATTTCAAAAGAGTTCAATACACACTACATGCCTATTGATTAGATTGAAGTCAATCAGTTTTCTGACCTAGACTTACATAAAACGAAGAAAAGCAGACATTTTTTTTTTATATAAAACATCATTTTTTTTATTGGAAGACTTTGTTTGCCTGCATAGAGAGTATTCGTGAATGGAATCCCCTACCTATTTGATAATGTCTAGCCAAAAGAAATAATGTTGTAGGTGTTGCAATGTATTAGAGGATCCAAAATGTCATCGATATATGCTAAAGTGTGTACCTTGTGAAACAACATGAGATAATCTTCTTGACTACTTATCAACTATGCAAAGCTTATCCATAGTATAGACCCAACCATCACGTATAATGTAGTCTAAGAACAATGTTTGGTTGATTTATGTAGGCTGTCTTAATGTTTTCACCACAATTCCAAAGAATGGATCAATATCATACATATGTTTCCATCCTTCATATGCAGTGATTGAGACATCTAAAATATTAAACACGTAGACGAGTGGATGGTTGAGGAGATAAACAACCCTATTTGAGGTACCCATGTTTGATTTAATGATAAGGTGAAATTGTTGGATATATGAGGTCCATTTTAAATGCCATTGATTTTTTTATTATCTTGGATTGAGAATTTAAAAAGATCAATAGATGAGGATCTTAAGTATTTTGAAGGAGTTGTGTGTCGTAGTAGTCCAATTGAAACTCTAAAGATTTGAAAGCTAATGTAATGGCTAGGAAATGTTAGAGGTTGTTTGATGAAATTTATGTAACGGTTCATACCACCAATAAAAATATTAATGGTCGTATAAGAAGTTGGAACTAGACATTATGAGTGTGCATGTACCTTTTGTGGGTTGGAATGAATCATTGTTATATCAATGAGAAGTCCCATTTTCTAGATGGAGGTCTGTCAAAATAAATAATTATTATTTCTAACATGCATCTTGTGTTGAAGTAGCAATTTGAAATTTTTTTGGACATATTACAAATGTTCTTCCCAAGTGTCACTAAAAATTAAGATGTCATCAAGCTAGATTACTAGAAAACCACCAAGGTTTTGAAAATGGGGCAACAAGTTAAGTGGGCTTGATTGTGGGAAAACATCCATAGATAAGCATGTTCGAGCTAAAGGAGTATTGGAATGGGCGACCTCCAAGGATGTCTTGGTTATTGGATGCAAGACCTAGAGGTGATTATTAATGCTATGCAATTCATTTTGCTAGTTTCAATACCACTTCTTCACCCATGTGATCATCACCTGATGCAATGAGTTCTTAGAGGACTATTCAAAATCATGAGAAATTGGTTGGTTTCCACTAATACTCGTGAATATGGGTCATAAATTAATGAATTTCTCTATGTAGATAACCCCAAAATGATATCTCATATGTTGGACTACATAATCCCCTCAATACTTAAATTAAAAAGTCAACGGAGCTCTAACTAAATAGTTTATAAGCAATAATGTTTTCTAAGGTTGTGAAAATGTAGTAGCAAGCAAATTGCCCTAATGAAAGTTAAAAATATGGTTGATAAGGTTATCGTCGTGATTGCTTATGTTGAGTGATAAATATATATATATTATGTTGGTATATATACCAGCTTATATATTGACATATTATGTCGATATACATATATATTAGTATATATACTGACATATTATGTTGGTATATATATCAATATATATGTCGACATATTATGTGTGTGTGTACCAACATATTATATGGGTATATATACCGACATATTATGTGTGTATATATACCACTATATATACCAACATATCATGTAGGTATATGTGTCAATATATACTAGTATATATACCGACATATTATGTAGGTATATATACTAGGTATATGTCAGTATATATACCAATTTATACTGATATTATGTTGGTAGACCATGTTTTCAAGGAAACATATAATACCAATACATTGGTATGTATACTGAAACATGTACATAGTATATATACATACATAACATATCGATGTATATACCAATATATAGACTAAGTATATATACTAGTATACATACCAACATATAGGTATATATTGTTGATAGATGTAGCATCAAATGGGAACATCTGCACAAGTCTAGTGTTGGACCTATGGAAGCCATCCAAAAAGGACATTTCTTATCTTTGTAATTCACATTAATTAAAGATAATTATTAAAGTGAATATACTTTTATATTGAATTGATTAATGTCTAATAAAATGTGAAGTATTTACATTAGTGATTTAGATATAATCTCCACCGTCGATTGGGATTTAATTCCAACCGTCAATCTCATTGATAGAATATGGTTATGGAGACTTGGTCTTCGAATCAAAGTTATAAAAGAAAGACAAAGTGAAAGTAATATACACATAAAAGAGTATTAGAGAAACACAAGTGAGATACATAGAGAGTGATAAATCATTTTCACTCAATGTGCAAGTTCAAAGGAGAAAAGAGGAAATAGTTTGCAACAAAAGATCACCTAGATTTGTTATCAATTACCTCATGAAGATCACCCAGATCTGTGATCATGTTGTAGCAGTTGGGGAGAAAGTGACCAATGTAGAATTGGTAAATATGACACTGAATGGACTCTCAAAGCCTTGGGAACCATTTATCAATGGTATTTGTGCAAGGGGAAAACCTTCCCATTTTTTAGAGTCTTTGGGACGACTATATCCAGGAAGAGACTCAAGAGGAGTCTAAATCTAGTAGGAAAGAAGGTGACAAGAACCTGGCCCTTGTTATTCAGACAAAGAAGAAAAAAGAAAGGGTTCTAGAAAGGGTAAAGGCAAGGAGTTAGCCTCACATCCAGGAAAGAAGAAGGACATGAGTAAAATCAAGTGTTTTGTATGTCATAAGCTTAGAAATTATGCATCACAGTGTCCATAGAGGAAGAAGTGTGGAGGGAAGTTGCATCAACAGGAGGTAGAATCCTTGACAAAAACTTAGATGAACAAATTTGTTGCGAAATTTGAGAATGATTTCTCATGGGTTCCCTTCCTTTCTACTAGTGCAGTTTCTAGGAGTGCATGGTACGTGGATAGTGGTGCATCTCGCCATATAACATCAACACGAGAGTTGTTTACCAGTATAATAGATAAATATTTAGGAGTACATGTGGATATTGGTAATGATGCATGTTATCCCCATTTTGTGGGATAACTAAGGAGATGATGTCTCAAGGCCCTCATGCTGCAGATATGGAGTGCCAAGAGACCACATGACTAGAATTTTCCACTTGCACATATGGAATCTCGCTTTGCCACCAAATTTTGGATCCATTGTCAGCACATCCACCATACTAGCTAGTTTTCAGAAGGCATATGGGTCTTGCTCCATGAGGTACAAGTCAGGTATTGTGGCAGGTAATCGCCCTAATATTTGAGGCATTTAAACATGTTTTATTTAAGATTCTTTTGATTATAGAACGCCTTCTTGGACATTACACTTTTGACCATGTTTCACCTTTGTGAGTTTCATAGATTTCCTAGTTAGTGGCCAACCTTTGGGGAATGTTTGCAAGTAGGGATCCCTTGAGGGGTTATCGTACCATTCCCTACCATACTTACCACTTTCCTCTCTTCACACTCCCACCATGTTTCCCTCTTCTAGGCCCTTTGAATTTAGTGACCCAAGAAAGTCATGTACCTCATTTCATGGGAAGAAGGGGTCGAAGGCCCATGGGGATGGTTGCTAGCAAAAGATAAGAGACTGAAATACAAACCTTCTAGATGCTCTCCTGGACAGGTCTTGAGAATGATGAAATACTTCTCTTAAAATAATTGAAGACCTGCACAATATCAAACACATAATAAATATCTTTCTTGAATATAAGACTAACACAAGTGCATTATAATGCTTTACATGGACCCCTATGGCACTTTGTGGACCTCTTTGTTCAAGTGGCATTGTGTTACTGCCCCCAAAGATAATTGATTCACTATTGGGAGTGCACACATGTTTGGATAATTGATTAATAAATGACAATAAATGGGCTTGGGAAAAGGTTTCACTGAGGAAGAAGGTGCAACACATGTTAGAAAAACAGGACCGCAGAGCAATAAAATAAAACAAATGCAGAAACAAAACACAGAAGACACACAATACAAGAGAGACACAGATTTACGTGGTTCACCCAGTGTGGGCTACGTCCACCAGAGAAATTTCCAGGTCCTTCCTTTATTATTATCCAACAAATGAAGGGATACAACCTACAACAAAACCACTGTAAATTAATCTTCTCTCTCTCACAGTCTCCTCTCTCAGAATACAATATTCACCATCATCCATAGCCGCAATACATTTCCCTCATAAAAGAGGGTTGCCTTCTAGGGAAAAAAACCCTAACATAATCTCTACTGTTAGATCTGCGACCTTATAATGAACGGTCCATATTTACAATGAAATTACAATATACTTTTACAAGGCAATTTTTTCTTCGGGGGCTTTGCCTCCGAACCCCCACTGGGGGCCCACTTGCCCCCAGACCCCCCAGCTGGGGGGATAGCCCCCCCGGACCCCGCAAAGGGGGTACCCCCCCTCTACACTCCCTCGCGTGGAAGAGTGTACATACTTCTGGGGTGTAAATACTTCATGGGGTATAAACACGGCTGAAAGAAAGGACCTCTGAATCAGGAAGATAATCACGCTCCACAAACAGCAATCTCCCACTTGGAGTCTGATCTCAACAACTCCACCGCTGCTGTATATGCTGAACTCTGAACCTTCTTGGACCTGGAACTCATTTTCTCCCTGGTTACTCTCTTTGTTAACATGTTTACAGGATTCTGGCTAGTGTGTATCTTTTCTAGCTTTAATTGTCCATCTTCCAAGGTGGATCATATGAAATGGTACCTCAACTGTATATGATTAGTCTTGGAATGGAAGGCTGAGTTCTTTACAATGTGAATGGCACTCTGACTGTCACAGTACAACTGGCTGTTCTCCTGCTTCTTTCCCAATTCCTCCATAAACCTTTGTAACCAAATCATTTCTTTACTAGCCTCTATAGCAGCAACATACTCTGCCTCTGTTGTTGAAAGTGCAACAAACTTTTGCAGTTTTGAAATCCAACTTACTGCTATTCCACCTATAGTAAAAACATACCCTGTGGTGCTCCTCCTGCTGTCTTTATCACCTACCATATCTGAATCAACATATCCCTGTAGAAAAGTGTCTGAACCTCCAAAACACAATGCATGTGTAGT
>ML800673.1:85816-116228 GCA_009831015.1 Picea engelmannii
TTTGAAGATGTATGAGAACTACCAATGTTTGAAGCTTCCTCCATCCTTGCAAGATATCAAACTTCAACACAAAACTTGCACAAATACCAACAGCTAAATCTCAAGCTATCAATGGAAAACACATGAGCAAAACAAACTATGCTTTGATACCACCTAATCTGAAAATAGTGGGCTGACTTGTTATGCTATGCAAGCACCCTCTACTTCATTAAAATAAAACTTTACAGGACCTTGCTCCATGTGTTAAAAATTGCAAGATAGATTATGTCCTAAGTTTATGCTTCTTCCTTTAAATGTTCATGTGTGAGAAAATGTTCTTTTAAATGGTTAAATATGTGCTTTAAATAAATACACAACAACATAACTTGCAACAAATAAACCATCAAACTCACAACAATAACAACATGATAAAGGAGTTCACCCCTCTCTGGGCTACATCTCCTTGAGCCTCCATCAATGGACTTGGCCCTCTGGGATTAATTTGTAAAAAATTATTTTACAAGCTGCTGCTCAACTCCAATGGAAATTCTGGCTGTACCATTGGGATCAGAATACATAAAAACCCAAAAAATGACTAATAAAACTCTGAAAACGGATCATGGCTCATCCGGGCACGACCTCTTCTACATGTGGCCTTAAGCTTCCTTGAGCTTCTCTTTGGAAAAAACACCTGTAAAAGTCCTCAAAAGCCTCCGAAACCTGTCCCAATGTGTTCAGAGCATAACAATTAGCCAAAAATGACTATTCAGTCACATAAAACAAACTTGGACTCACCAAAACATGTCCTCAATCAATGAGGGCTTCAAGCTCCCTAGAGCTTCCTGAAACTTCAATGATTAAAAACCTGCAAAATAAGTCTTCAAACAACTATGAAAATAGTGCCAATGGATTCAGAATGTCCAAAAACCCCTAGTTGGGCTTTTACGACACCTCATTCGGCCAAAAAATGAAGAAGATAAGCCTCCTGCCATTCTCTTTCTTCAAGCTTGCTGGCTCTGGTTCGCCAAAACGCACCTCTGTATGTTCAACCCAGAACACCCTCCAAAACGCGTGCTTAAACCCAGCACACGCGCATAACCGAAAACGGTCCAAACTGTAGGACGGTTAGGGCACCTCCAGCCCCTAACCGCCAAGCTCGTGGGCACATGGGTAAGCACCCGAAACCATGGGCTAATCGTTGGTTACAAACCAAACATAACCCCCATGCCAAAGTTAAGGTCATATGGTAATACATACGACCGCGGGCTCCGTTACATATTCACACGCCTATATAACAAGTCACATGGTAATGTTTATATGACCGAGGGCTAACGGTTCAAAACAAATCCAAATTCCCGCCATAGCTCCGCGTGCTCTATGTGTAAAGTGGTGGTCATATATCAATACATGCGACCGGGGCTGGGGCTATGCCCCAACCCAGACGCGCCCCAAATCTCATTCCAATGTAATTCAAATGTAATTAAACCCATTGTATAAACAAGCACCACCATGTGGGCTAGTGGTAGCCCACACATTACCAAAGTGTGGAGCCATAGAGGAGGTCCGGTGTTCGACCCCCATGGACTCCATACAATTTTAAACAACAAACCATAGCCAATAATGGGGTGCCACGTGGCAGCCCATGATTGGGCCACGTGGCACCACCCCATTTGCCCGATAACTACCACGTGTCGTAATGTGATTCGCCCAAATCTGCCAATGAGTGAAGGCCACGTCACCATCTTCCACTTGGACGTACGACCTCTGCCACGTCAGCGTACGGTCATGCCACATCAGCATATGTACGGACTGCACAGTCAACGTCTCCTTTTTTTACCTGTTTGGCGATTCGAACAGATCACGATATCTCTCGCTCCCGATGTTCGTTTGAGATGAAACAATTTGCGTTGGGTTCGTGATGACGAGGGCTACGCTCTCGTTTGTTTTGAGGCAATTATGAGAACACTGATTTTTGAGCTAAAATTTGACCCCTGGTCCAGATTTTGATCAAGAGGAGACTCTATAAGCCCCAACAACCTCCACATTTTTCTCCAACGACTTGCTCCAAATGTCAAAACACCCCCTAAAGGAGTGACACCATCTTTCTTTGGGGTTTATAATGTGAAAAGGTGAAAACTAAATATTATTATTTGTTTAAGGGGTAAGATAAGGGTTGTTGACCCCTTATCTTATGTTTTACCCTTTGAAAGTGGTAAAACTATGTTTTAGATAGTCTATGCACAACCTAAGTGTGCCATCCTTATTTTTCACAAACAAGGTTGGTGCTCCCCATGGAGACACACTAGGATGAATGTAGTCTTCGTCCATCATTTCCTTTATTTGTAGCTTAATATCAACCATCTCTGGTGTACTCATTCTATAGGGTGTTCTAGACACTAACACCTCTCTTGGTGCAAGTTCTATTGAAAATTCAATATATCTTCTTGGGGGTAGACTTGGTACCTCTTCTAGAAACACATATCTATACTCTCTTAATATGGGATGGCCTTCTAGGCTTGTTTTGTTGTCCTCAACAAATTCCATCACTTGTATTTCATATAAAGGGCATCCTTTTATGCAATACTTCTTCAATTGAAGGGTCGATATTTGTCTCATTGAGACAAGATTTTAAATCCATTGTAGGGTTACCTTTCTCCCTTCTTCATTTTCACACTCCAAAGTTTTATTGTAACAATCCAACTTGGTTTTATGGGAAACCAACCACTCCATTCCAATCAGCAGGTCATAAGATCCTAAAGGGAGTATGCTTAATGTTTCTTGGGTGGGAAATCCACTCATAATGAATTGGCACGCTGGTATGACATTTTCTACTTTTCTTTTGGTTCTAGTGGATAGTTGTACCAACCATGATTTAACATGTTTAAATTGTTGCAATTTACATTTCTCAACAGTTTGAGGGAAAACATAACTCAAATTAGAACCAGGGTCAATTAAAATGGAAACTAGATGGTTGGCAATCATACCTTCCATCTCCACCACTGAATCTTGGTGGCTAGCTTGTCTATTATCCAAGGATGCATACATTTGTGTCATGCTCCTAGCCACATCATTGATTGTGGTAGCATTTTGGATGTTGTATACCCTACTATTGTTTTGTTTCCTATATGGGCAGTCCCTCAACAAATGTTCTTCTCCACAACCCCAACATTTCAAGGGTTATCTTTTTGTGTTATCAGTCTTACCTAAGGCTGCTCCAAAGGGTTTATTTCCACTCTGAGAGGGGAAATTCTACTGATATACACTTTTAGTAGGAAGACTCATCTTATAACCCTTCCCATGGTTATTAAACCTTGAGGGTTTAAACCCCTTCTTCTTGAATCCCGAATTACTTTTCTTCTTCCAGTCCTCATGATGAGCAACAAATATATGATGAGAAACAAGAAACATATATCAAGCTAGGTTGTCATAAGATTTCTAATCATCCAGAAAAGAAATATGTTTCAAATGAAGACAAGAAGGCTCGATACCAAAAAATATTTACAAACCTTAGTTGATGAACAATCCTAAACAATCAAGCAATCTGAAAGCTTTACGAGACGAAGATCAGATAAACTCAAAAGGAAAAAATAACAAAGGCATCTTGTTAACCCAAGGGGATAACAACTAAGAGAAAATTTGCAAACTCAAAGGATAAACATAAATGAATAATAAATGCCCAACTCTTAGCAAAAAACATTCAAGAGTATTCAAAGGTCTCTGAGCAAAAAGCTCCTCAGGATTAGACTGAGAAAAAGTGAGCAAAAAGGGGCAGAAAAACCCAGAAAAGGAGATCAACACTCTATTTCCAAACAGACAGAGTGTTATAGTGCTCTGGTATACACTATAGGGGAGCATTGATCCTAGATCAACACTTTGGTGTACACAATAGAGGAGTGATACCCTTCCCAAAAACTCAGAAATGAGGCTTAAAACTTGGAAAAATTTGTCAAAGACTCTATGGAATATTCAATGAACACTAATACATAACACCAAATTTTCCATGGTTTTTCATTTGTATTGCCACACATATCCATCACACTTTCCACAAAAGCAAAGACTATTTTTCATCGCTATATCCATGAACTAGGTGTTCGTGGAAACAACGACGAAATTAGCCCTCCACGTGTCATCACCATCAAGATAGGATTCTTGTATAAAGCATGGCAATTGAGATGAAAATCCGTTGCAATAAGGATGACAAACTGTGCCAAGGTAAAAAAATTACCAACAGATTACGACGCAGATGCCATATGTGCGACACAAAACTGTGGAAAGTTGCGACGAAAAAGCGTGGCAATAGCGATGAAAACGTTTGGTAGAGACAAAACTTATGACACAGATGCTATATGTGCAACGCAAAACTGTGGCAAAGTGCGACGAACTTTCATCTTTATTTCCACGCTTGTTCAAAAATAATCCTTGCCTTGCGACGAACTATCGTCGATATTGCCACGCTTCCTTTAAGATTAAAAAAAAAATCTATATGAAAATGTACATATCAAGAAGAAATCCTTCCAGAAAGGTGATTGGGCACTCCTCTATGATTCCAGATTCAGGATTTTCCTGGAAAATTACAGACAAGGTGGCTGGGACCATATGAAATTAATGAAGTTCATGATAATGGCAGTATCACTTTAATTACCATCGATAGGTCTAGGTCTCCATTTTTGGTCAATGGACACCGACTACGACATTAACATCATCCGCCTTCAAAATAATCCTTCTGCCAAGAAGTAAGTAAGGATTGTTTTTCCTTTCACGATTTTTTTCTTATTGTGGCTCTTTTGTTGTTCCTTTTAAAAAGAACGATTGCTGTTCCTTTCACGATTTTTTTCTTATTGTGGCTCCTTTGTTGTTTCTTTTAAAAAGAACGATTGTTGTTCCTTTGTTGTTCCTTTCACTTTTTTTTTATTATTGTGGTTCCTTTGTTGTTCCTTTTAAAAAGAACGATTGTTGTTCCTTTCACGATTTTTTTCTTATTGTGGCTCCTTTTTTGTTCCTTTTAAAAAGAACGATTGTTGTTTTGATTGCTGATCTCTTGTATAAGGGTATAAGTTAGACATGTGGCCTTTGGAAATTTTTCGTCAAAGGACAAGAGATCTCATCACGATTTGACTTGTTTACTTAGGTTATAATATAGTGAGTGGCATTATCATCATTTGGCTACCAAACCAAGATAATGGTCTTATTTGGAAAAGACAATTCAAACCATTTATTAAGGATACAGGCTCATCTATGGGTTAAAAGGCAACCTTTTCAAGGCTATGGACGCTTGCTGGTAGCAGTGGCTCTGTCTGTGGTATCTTAGTATACCTTAAATATGCCAAGTTTTAGTGTTTTTTATATTTCCTTTTCTAAACATTGAGGCTATGATTCCAAATATATCTAATAAAAAAAAGGGGAGAGTAACAACGTTATGATTTGTGGAAAATTTTAACATGTGAACAAATTTAAAATCATTTGAAATCCTTTTCCTCAAACGGTTTCTACCATGGGTACAATAATTTGAATTTCCTACACACAATGATCATTATTGTTAGTATCGTTAAAGTGCTTGATTGAAATTTATTAATGATTTTTTTTCGAGCGACAACGACGGCATAGCAATCGCACCTCACAATCACTCCCCACCATTATTACACTCGTACGTTTGAAGGTCAAGGTCGAAATTTCTATTTATGGGGGGTTAGATGCTCGACACATTTACCTATATATTTCAATGAATGTAGTAATTACGAAAATGCACATTTTTCTATATACACACAATGTCGTTCTATATTTGCTATGTCTGTTGTTTTCAAAAATATGGTTGAGTTAAGCTGCAATAAGGAACGTTAGTCGTCCTCACCTTCTTATAGAAATATGGGAGGCCGAAGTGTGCGACGGGAACCAACACTCTTACATGTAATTGAGCATGCAAGAGAAATCCTACACCATCTGGGGTGGACGAAGTACTTCAATCGGTTGCAGGGATATGATACAGACATCATGATAGAATTCTTTCAGAAATTGTAGGGAGAAATCTCCATGGTTTGAGATATACGAATTCCAGTCACTCAAGAAATTGTAGCAGAGTTTACCGTCCTTCCTAACATAGGAATATAATGGTCTAGAAGATATACATCACTTACATAAGCTGAAGAATCCTTCGTATACCCTAGAGAGGAATTGGATAAAAAGGGAAAGGGACTTAACCCCAACACTCTCAGCGAACCCTGGAAAGAACTGGCAGGTGTCATACAAAGGTATATCACCTGCGACGAAAGATATGATGTGATCCTCCCATGCCACCTCAAACTACTAGCTTCACTCAAACAATGGTTAGTAATCAATTTACCATTTTTTCTAAATGCTATGTTACATGAGGTCACTATAAGAACGCATAAGGAAAAAGATCCCGTTACTGTCATCAACCACCATGGATTGGTAAAAATGATAGTAAATAAGGCCCTAAGTCAAACTCAAATGACCTGGGGGGATATTATTGAGGCCAATAGGCCCTTACAATTATAGCAACCTGAATTACAACATGAAGACCCAACCCACAGAATTGAAGTAGCATAGGAAGGGGAACCTACTGTCCAAATGGAAGCTCCTCCTCCTCAACCTGAAGTCGAGGTAGACCCTATCCAATTTGTAGAGACTCAGACCTCACAAGGAAATGAATTAACGAGAAAGAGAAAAAGAGAAATGGCTGCTCCTAAATCTCACATTGAAGAGAAAAGAAGAAGCATACAGATAAGAGGTCATGAATAAATTCAGGATACAACAGAATAGCCTGAAGAAATTCCTGATACAATAGAACAACCTGAAGAAATTCAGGACATAACAGAGCATCCCTTACAGGGAGATGTTCAGGGAATTGAGAAGACAGAACAAACACCACAAGGAAACAACCAGGAAGATACCCAACCACCATTGGGACACCTCACAGAACAATTTTTGAAAATATATGAGGTAGAGATAGCTCATGTTTTAGAGAGTTTAGGGACCTCAATTAGCAGAGACACAAACAAGACAGAAGAAAACCAGGCGCCAACCTCTCCTTCGAACCCGACTGAAGATTTCCTTGGCACTGAGATGTCACTCCCAAATGATACAACACAAGAAAAACCTCATACTGAGGTAAATACCCTGGTAAGGCAAGTAGAAGAGCCACTATTGACAGATCAAGTTGAGGAAAATCCTGACAGCTCACAGAAACAAAGATCAGGGAAAAGCCACAACATAATTAGAAAGTTAAAACGTGAGAACAAGTTGTTGAAGAGAAGGGTTAAAAAGATTAAAGTGTTAAAGAATAAAGTTGGCAAGCTTAAGGAAATTATCAAGGAATTAAGAAAACAACTAGAGAAAACCAATAAGATCCATGAAAGAAAGAAGACCAAAAGACATAGACCACATGGAAGGAACCCTCTTCTTAGGAGGGTAGTCCAAACAAGTTCTGTAGGAACACAGACAGAGCTACATATCCTTGAAGAAACAATAGAAATGGAACTTCATACTGAGACTACAACAACAGAAGGGGTATTTGTTCAAAATGAAGAGGAAATTCCTTTGGGAGCATATGAAATAGAGGCTCAACTAGAAATTCTAGGAGGAACAACTGCTCAACCTAAGGAAGTAATTACCACTCCTCTGGAGACCACAGATGCAGAAACTAAGACAATAATTCCAGTAATGAATGAAGCAACCTGTCAGACTGAAGAGGCATCTCAGTTTCAGGATTAAAATGCCATCATTGAAAGACTAGAAGCAGAACTGGTACAAGCCCAACAGGCCTTGACCCATACTAGAGATGAAATGGTGACCATGAAAGAGAACCAAAGAGTTGTTAAACAACTCAAAACCATGTCATCCATGGAAAATGAGACGTATGCTGAGCTGACTAAGGCTCAAGGGAAGACAAAGAAGGTACAAGGTCAACTGGAAAAATATTTGGAGCAAATCAAAGTGATTTGTGATATCTACACTGATGCAATAGATTGTAAAGATCCTTCTACCAATTATACTTTGTTTTTATTAGAACGCTACCTGTTACTGAGGGTGAAAGCTATTTGAGCAGGTAAACCTATTAAATTCACCACTATCTCTGAGTTTGTGTCTTGTTTTAGGGAGCAAGAAGATAAAGTACAATATTTCCTGTGTGAACTGTACTTCCATAATTTCATTTTGGAAGACAAAAGCAAAGATAATCTTGGTCCCTTTATTGGGGACATCCAATTGCAAGAGTTCCTATTCTTCACTAAAAATCAAGTCAAGTGGGCTAAGGCTTACAAAACTTTCATGAAGAGAGAAAATGGGTTAGATCTCTGGGTTAGGGGGGAACCACCAAAGTCTTTTCCACCTATCATGCAACATAAGACATTCATGAAAACGAAAGGAGTGAAAATCTCTTTAGGTCCTATTCATCAATAGGTTATACGATCAGGCATAACATATTTTAGGGAAATCAAAGAAGAATCTCTTGTTGGCTCCAAGTTAAGATTTGATGTCTCCCCAGTTGAAGTAAGGTTTAGAGAGCCCTTCGGTTTCAAGAACTTCTTTGCAGCCACCTTCAGAATAGAAAGCTATGCCAGAATGATCCAGGAGGAAGGACCTATATGGATTGGGTGTAGATATAATCCCCCTCTTATCTGGTTTCCTCCAAAGGATTACCAGAGAGATTATCAAATTAATAAAAAAGAGGTAAGACATTGCTTTTGGCGAACTCAGAAGAAAGAATGGGTTCAGGGCACCTGGTGAACCAACTTTTCCTCCTTACAACATCACTTCTTTGCATGTAAGAACTTATCTTGCATGAGGACATGCAAGAAGGTAAGCTGGGGGGTATGTTGGGTTATGACAAGGTACATATATTCTCCTCATTTCCATGATTTATGACATCATCTTGACTGACTCTTTTGTTACTTAAGAATAAAATAGGATAGGAAATGACTAAAATGTCTTCTAGAACTATCATTGAGTTGAAGTTCATAAATTCTAAAATATGGTTGGAATTGTTTGATTTTGATACAGGAATGGGTAAATCTTGGTAAACTCATGATAGCAGAAGATATTTCGAAGATGCGCAAGCTATTGGAGGCTAAATATATGGAGCGTAGAGCAGTTTCAAGAGAGATTAGTTCTCTATTTTGTAAACTTCAAAAATAGTAATAGCAATCATAAGGATATCTCGATTTACCCATATTTTGTAATATATAAAGAGTAGTGAATCCTGGAAAGAATAATCAAATAATTGTATCTAAGAATTCAGAATTACTCTGCGCAAACAATTTCTGTAAATGTTGTCTCAGTTATGGAATTAATAAAGATTTTGAACATTTCCATCATTTTTGTATACTAAGTTCCTAGTAGCAGTGCTTCTGAGGACCGAGGGCCTAGTTTGAAGGAGTTATTGTCTTAATCTGTATTTTATCAGTTTGATTTATGTTTCAAACTTTAAATCTTTTTTGTCATTGTGACGATAATGCATAAGCGTGTTAATGTTTTGATACTATTTTCTTGTAGAAGATAGATGCTTTCCTTTGGATGTTGTCGATTACTATTCCAGATTCCAATTGATGTAGTTTACTGCCTAACAGTTCCTCTCATTTTCACATGCGTTGTTCCTTTCAATTAAAATATAAATTATTGTTCCTTTCCATTAAATTAACATTTGTTGTTTCTTTCGCTTAATTAGTGTTTGTTGTTCCTTCTATTTAGTTAGCATTTGTTGTTCAATTACTATTCTGTCTCAACTTACAGTATTCAGTTATTTCTTTCCAGTAGATTAGATAGTCATCAATAGGCTTGTTTTTATAGATCCAATTCTTGTTTCTTAATTAGATCAATTCATGCCTTTAATATCAGATTCAATTCTTGTCCCTTAATTAGATCAATTCAACAATTTAATTCATGCCTTCAATTCATAACACATTATAGATCAGATTTCAATCATGTTCATTAGGATCTTAGCTTTAGAAACTTAATGAATGTGTGAGGAACTTGATTGTTGATAAACTTAGATTTGCTACGCGATTTTAGCCTCTATGAGCTATCTGCATAGACTTTGCTGATATTCTTGAAATAGAAGATTAATCCTCGGGTTGATAAAATAATGTTAAACTAAGGTTGTTTTTAGGACATCTTTAGAGCCCAACAATTAGTAATGGATGGAATTCTTGACTACTATGTGTTGTTTCATGAATGATAGGTGGTGCTCTAGGAATCCCATGATGGACATATAAACATACATTATAGTGAGAAGACACAACTATCACAACATACATTACAATGAGACATGTTGGATGCAAGTATAATTCAATTCAAGGCTATAGTGCATTCTCCACTCCATTATTCATATTATTATCTTCATTCACTCTTATCAATACATATTCTCCCTTTATATTCTATCATTTGTTTACTTAGGTTCATATGTGTGTGTGTGTGTGTGTGGTTAAGATTTTGTACTAAAAATATGTTATAGTTGTATTGGTCAATGTAAGAATACAAAAAAAGGTTTTTCTCACATTCTATGATTCATACTTCGTTAAAAACATTGATGCTTGTCTACCAAAAATGCAATTGTATCCTTTCATGAGGATTGTGAACTTTTACTAGTATAAAGCCTACTTTAAAAACACGTCAAAACCCTTACATTTGCATTGTCCTTTCGCCAGATCCATTATCCCATAAAACTTGATAAGATTTGTCCATGAGATGCATTTACATCACCAAGACCTGCATGAATCATAAAAGACAAATTATTTATATGAGTAAATAATTAATAAGCAAATAAACATCAATTTAGTTATGTTAAATACTGTAGAAAAAATTATGTGGTCGCATACCTTAATGAGCTTCTCTTTGTTTCGAGAATAGGTTATTCTCTACCGAACAGGGCCAACCACGTGAAGGTGGAAGCTCATATGGCCCCTCCCCTCCCTCACATCGCTCTCAATTCCCCATACCCAACAAATGATTTTCTTTATATAGAAAACATATAGACATTCATGCATAACTAGGATAGTCATCAAAACATATGAACATATAAACATTGAAGCATATGAACATATAAACATCGATAAACATCCAAAAACAAGTCATGAATTTATACATCTAATTTTTCTTTGATTTATGTTTTTTTACATTCATAAAATTGACAATTGGGGTATCATAATCATCCAAGGATATTGTATTTCATGTGCACCATCCTTCTATTTTTTGCGTGTGCTCATGTACCATACTTCTGGTATGTCGCTGAGAAGGGCGTCGAGGCATCTGTTCAGTGTTGTGAACTGCAACAACGAAAATGATTATATCGATATGTTGAAATATAATTGAAATAACTAATTCATTATTTTGATTAACATTGCACTATTTCTCTTTACCTGTATGTGTAGCTGTGACAGTTGGTGCATTAATTTCTTGTCCACTTGGTTCCTTTCGCAGTTCACCTTCCTGAGCTACATGCTCTTCAATTTTGAGAAGATAATATATAAGTATCGATATGTTGAAATATAATTGAAATAACTAATTCATTATTTTGATTAACATTACACTATTTCTCTTTACCTGTCTGTGTAGCTGTGACAGATGGTGTGTTAATTTCTTGTCCACTTGGTTCCTCTAGCAGTTCACCCTCCTGAGCTACATGCTCTTCAATTTTTAGAAGATAATATATAAGTATAAGTCAGGAAATAAATATCTACAATCACAGTAAATGTTTCTAATTCTGAAGCATACATACCGGAATGGGTACTCTTCTCTACACTATCACTAGACATGTGCACCCTTGTATGATGTGGTGTCTGCTGAATACCGCTAGATTCACTACTGCGGTAGCACTGTTTCTTGAAAACAAACATAAATACTTAGTTAAGGGTGATATAATAAAATATGAATAGACTTTACAAGCATGCTACTGCAGTTTCCTTATTCATTTGATTTACTTGCATGGTTGGGGAGATAGGCGTCTAGCCCAAGATTTTTCTATATTCAATCACACTTTTAAAATCATGCTTGTAACCAAGATTTAGGTCCTCCTCGGTGGCAGCAGTATCGAACATATTTAACTGCAATGCATAACACCATTAAAAATACCAATAACAAAAACATATATTTGTTCACTACTGTTAAATAAATATTAACCATAGTTAATCATTTAAATCTTACTATTCGGGCTTTTAGTTTTCTATAGCCACCCTAGCCTAGTATATGCTGCCCGTGATTTTCCACTCTGGCCTTGGTTGCTTTGGAGGTGTCTGGTAGCCTACATATGGAATTTTTGAAAAAAATTAGATATCATAATTGTTACTTAAAACAGGAAAGAAAAACATAAATGATCATATCTCACTGATAATATGACATGTGTTGTACCTTGTTTGACCAGCTCGTGGATGTATTCCTTGTTTTTTAAACAAGTTCTCCTTTGCATCTTCTATAAGGGCCTTCCACTCTTTCTCTGGAACCATGGGAGGGCGCTCGTGCTTGAGGTCTAATTGCAATTTCTCCCTATACTGGGCCCTGATATATTTAAAATTCTTGCCGACTAACTTTGTAACCACTTTCTTGTTGAAAGTGTTGTCGAACAAGTTTACCATGTGGTCTATTAAATCATCTTTCTTTTTGCTATCTTGGCCATTCCACCTTGTGCAAATGGTGGGGCCAAACAACTCCAATACTTTGTCATTTAAGTTTCTATAGAAAACATTGTTTCCTGCAGAAACGTGTTATCCATTAATTTATAATAATCTCAACAAATGTCCATTTCAATTTCATGAAAAAAATGAATCAATTAATTAACAATTACCTGCAATCTTCTGAATCTTGATCGGAACACATGCGTCATCCACCAGAAAGGTGACATCTAGTGATCTGGTGCTTTTAATTCATTCTACTCCATGCATAATAGTATCCTCTCCATCTAAAGTACGTTCCTCTCCGGAGTCATGTGGAGTCCCAATCTCCGACTCATCATGCTCTAGCGTGTCATGCCGGTCAAAATCATTTCGCTCATCAATGGATTCGAGGGGAACCTCAAGAGGCTCAAAAAGCCTCACTTACACTTTGCTATGTCAACATTTGTTTTGCATTGGACCATCACTGCTACCTATAGCAGTTGCAGGATCGACAGGTTCCCAACGCACGGGGTTTAAAAACTCCCACAAATTGAAAACTTTACTTTATCAGATCATATACAAAATACAAAACAAAAAAATGAATATGAAATTGTCATAGCTGATAAAAATATGTGAAGATGCCACTTACCCCAAAATTAGTTATTATATTTTGTAGCTCTACAATTCTTTCCCTGTCCTCCTGTGTCAGGGGTCTTTTGCTAAGCAAACCTAGATATTCTATGTTAGCCTTCTTCAAGGCCTTCGTTACAATTGTCATTGGGTTAGTTGAATAAAATATTTTGTCCTCATCAATATCCTCAGTGGGAGCCTTCCCACGTTGACCATGCCACAATACATTGATGAATAAAATTAATGAAATGAACTTTAACATTTGAGAAATTTAGTTGTTGTAGTCATAAGTTGTTACTATATTTAACATTTACCTGGTGAGGCACAGTGGGTGCATTTCCTCGGTCACCCTAGATAGATGTAGCGGGTGATTTTCGGACACGGTCACCCTGGATAGATGTTGACACAACAAATCAATAAAAAAAAGTTATGAAATTCACCTGTAACATTAAAAAAATGAAATATTGCAGTAATATCATAAAAACAATAACAACATTTCAGAAATTTAGTTGTTGTAGTCATAAGTTGTTACTGTATTTAACATTTACCTGGTCAGGCACAACGAGTGCCTTTCCATGGTCACCCTGGACACTTGTAGCGAGTGATTTTCGGACACTGTCACCCTGGACAGAAGTTGACACAATAAATCAATCAACAAAAGTTATGAAATTCACTTGTAACATTTAAAAAATTAAATATTGGAGTAATATCAGAAAAAAAATAATGAAATTTTAGAAATTTAGTTGTTGTAGTCATAAGTTGTTACTGTATTTAACATTTACCTGGCGAGGCACAACGGGTGCCTTTCCACAGTCACCCTGGATAGATGTAGCGGGTGATTTTCTGCCACGGTCATCCTGGACAAATGTTGAGACAATAAATCAATCAATAAAAGTTATGAAATTCACCTGTAACATTAAAAAAATGAAATATTGCAGTAATATTAGAAAAAAAAATAATGAAATTTCTGAAATTTAGTTGTTGTAGTCATAAGTTGTTACTGTATTTAACATTTACCTGTTGAGGCACAGTGGGTGCCTTTCGACAGTCACCCTGGACATATGTAGCATGTGATATCTCACGGTCACCCTGGATAGATGTTGACACAATAAATTAATCAACAAGAGTTATGAAAGTAATTGTAAGATTAAAAAAATGAAATATTGCAGTAATATCATAAAATAAATAATGAAAAATGAAATATATGCAGTAAAAAATTGATTGATTAAAGGTTGAGTTGAATGGTTTGTAAGATATTTACCCCCATAGTCGCACCCCCTCCATATATTCTATTTAAGTTGTAATTGATCAACAACTCTTCACCTGGAACTATTGTTTTTGTTGCACATACAAATATAAGATTTCCTTCGCATCCCTCAAATATGCAATTCGGTTTCTTAGTTGTTGTCACTGGTTGTGTACTATTTATAAAGCCCATAATGTTTCCAGTAGCTTTTGGCCTTCCATCAATATACATAGTTGCCCCTTTATTTTGATTGTTATCTACTAGTTGTATATAATTTGCGGCAACTCCGTATCTCTGCATACTTTGCGTATATCGGACCAACATCAGGCAGTGATTGTATTTGTATAATGGTACAACATACTCCATCAATTCATTTACAGTGCCATAGCCGACCTTTATTCCATCCATGGAAAATAACCCCAATCCATGTAAGGACGAAGGAGCAATGCGATACATCCTCCCACTGATGAAGAAATCTGTGTCCACTTTAGGTAGCTCCTTAGGTGCCCATCGTTGCACTAGATGTTTATACCTCAAGGGAAACTCAATGTCACCTATTCTCTCAACATCATAATTACACGACCCTTCGCTGGAAATACAAAATTGCATCCGTATACGAAATCTTTTCATTACCTTTTCAGATCTAGTTGATCTAGAACTGATAGATCTAGTACAACACGTCTCACTTTCAACCTCTCTTAGTATATCTTGATCATCACTCGAGGAAGATAGATCCGACAGATACCTATTTGGTGGTACCTACACTCGTTAAAACAAAAAGTGGTACCTACACTCGTTAAAACAAGAAAGTTATCGTGCCAATATATGTTTTTGGTACCAACACAGTTGCATATAGTTGCATTGTTTCATAAAGTTGCATATAGTTGCATAAGTTTCAATGTTGCATAAAGTTGCATATTGTCACTAAAAAACATGATAAGTTGCATTGTTGCATATAGTTTCATATTGTCACTAAAAAACATGATAATTTGCATTGTTGCATATAGTTGCATAGTTTTAGTTAGTTGCATATAGTTGCATACGAAATTGTTGCAATATAGTTGCATAAGTTGCATTTTGCATAAAGTTGCATATAGTTGCATAGTTGCATATAGTTGCATAAGTTGCATTGTTGCATAAAGTTGCATATAGTTGGATAAGTTGCATATTTGCATATAGTTGCATAGTTGCATATAGTTGCATAAGTTGCATATTTGCATATAGTTGCATATAGTTGCATAGTTGCATAGTTGCACATAGTTGCATATAGTTGCATAGTTGCATAAAGTTGCATATAGTTGAGGCCAAGGATACCCCTCTGGATTTTATGTGTGGTACTTTGAGGCATTGTTCATGGCTATAGATAAATCAAATCTTTCTTTAGAACCTAAGGCATGGCCTTCTTCTCTATATCATTTCCAAGACCTTGAGACACATACCTACTACTCAAAAATACCTAGTGGCATCGACATCCCCAACCATAGGTTGGAATACCCTCAGAAGGCCTTGTGTGGTTATACGAGGCATCCTTATTGGCCCTAGCTCGTTGAAATCTTCCTTTAAGGCCTAAAGTTCATGTTTCCTCCCTTGACCATGTCAAGGCCCTGAGACCCATACCTAGTGCTCAAGAATGTTAGTGTTACCTATATACCTAATTGGCAAAGGATGCCTTCGATAGGTCATTTGTGGTGGTTCAAGGTGTCATTTATGGGAAGAATAAGAAGTGGGTTGCAAAGAAGATTGTAGCAATGACGTAAGAAACAAAACCTCCCACCATGTATTACAAGTCTTGTGAGAGAAAGTGACACACCAAGATTGCTAGAAATTACACCTCGATAAATTCCCCAAGCACTTCTAAAAGATAAAAGAAGTAGTAGTTGCACTACCATTCAAAAGGAGGTAGCATTAATTAGTTGCACTACTAAATTAGCATTTGTAGTTCCTTTCCGTTAAATTAACATTTGTTGTTTCTTTCGCTTAATTAGCGTTTGTTGTTCCTTCTACTTAGTTAGCATTTGCGGTTCAATTATTGTTTTTTCTCAACTTACAATATTCAGTAATTTCTTTCCAGCAGATTAGATAGTCATCAATAGGTCAACTTGTTTTTATAGATCGAATTCTTGTTTCTTAATTAGATCAATTCATGCCTTTAATATCAAATTCAATTCTTGTCCCTTAATTAAATCAATTCAGCAATTTAATTCATGCCTTCAATTCATAACACATTATAGATCATATTTCAATCATGTTCAATAGGATCTTAGCTTTAGAAACTTAATGAATGTGCGAGGAACTTGATTGCTGATAAAATCAGATTTGATACACGATTTTAGCTTCTACGAGCTATCTGCATAGACTTTGTTGATATTCTTGAAATAGAAGACGAATCCTCGGGTTGATAAATTAATGTTAAACTAAGGTTTTTTTTAGGACATATTTAGAGCCCAACAATTAGCAATAGATGTGATTCTTGACTACTATGTGTTGGATCATGAATGATAGGTGGTGCTCTACCATTTAAAAGGAGGTAGCATTAATTAGTTGCACTACCATTCAAAAGGAGGTAGCATTAATCAATGTCAGTCCCACGGGTAGACTGCCGACAACCCACAGGTTGAGGACGCAGACCCCTAGGCGTAGCCCTTAGAGCCAATCCTTTTCCCGAAGTTACGGATTTGTTTTACCGACTTCCCTTACCTACATTGTTCTATTGACCAAAGGTTGTTCACCTTGGAGACCTGATGTGGTTATGAGTATGACTGGGCATGGACGGTACTCGGTCCTCTAGATTTTCAAGGGTCGCCGAGGGCGCACCGGACAACGCAAGACATGTGATGCTCTTCCAACTACTGGACCCTATCTCTGGTTGAGCCGATTTCAGGGTGGGCAAGCTGTTAAAAAGAAAAGATAACTCTTCCCAGGGTCCCCGACAACGTCTCCAGATTTCCTAACATTGTCGTTAGTTATAGGATGATGCACCAACAACTCTAAAAAATGGGTTTCAATTTTTTTGACTTTAGATGGAAGGTTGTCTGTGATATTGCTTGAAGGGGAAAAAGTTATGGAATTCCCTCAAATGTTTCCTTGATTTCAACACCCTCTTCATTGAGATTGATTTTTGGGAAATCTTATGACATGATCGAATGACCCTCAAATATAGGCATGATCAAGGCCATGGACTTCGGGAATTTTTTCCTCTATGCTTATGAGACACTCTGTAAAGCCTCAGTCTTCCTGCCTATAAACAAGTGTGAATCATAGGATATGGGACACTTAAGGTCCATCCAACAAAAGTATTTTTTTAAATGGAAGTAAAGCCCCTAGATTATCTCATTTATTGTGGGGTTGTTCAAGATCTTATCAAAGGCATTCAACTCCCATAATATGGAGCTAGATAGTTGGTTAATCAAAATTCTACATACAACTCTTTCATATTATTCATAAAAACTAGACTTTTATGAAGAACACTGTGGAATAATTCTAGATTTTTTTTTATTCTATAGAGAATGCTATGGACAACCTCCATATTTTTTGTGATGCCTCATTGTCCAAGATCCAGTCAGCCAAAATGGAATGTTGTAGACAACGCCTATGTAAACAATGCCTATGTAGACAATGCCTATGTGGACAGACCTGGATCGTGAGAATAGTAAGGAGGAGAAGGCTACAGGGTCCATTTTGGATGATAGACATGTGTACGTTCTATTTTTTTTCTTGCATCCAGGGTAGAGAGGGGAGCCGAATGAGATTGAACTTGACCTTTCCAAGCTCCACACAGTCAAAACATGTTTTTTTTTGGTAAACAAGGGGAAAACAAAAATAGAGGAAACTTGGTGAAACCATATCTCAATGCAAAAATTCTGGGTGGGATTGGTGGAACTACCACTCACCATTCTCAAGCTTGCTCACAGTGTGCCCTCTAGCTCAGTCTCCTCCACCCTTAATCTCCTTCTCTGATGTGCCCTTGCGCATATGTCAAGGTTTGGGGAGTTACTCCTTCTGTGATCTCCTCAGATGTACTCGTGGTGTTCTCTCCTCATCTATCCTCGACTCTCCTGTTCTCTCCTCAACTCTCCTAGACTCTCCTCATGTGCTCTCCTCATTTTCTCTCCTCACGTGCAAAAGTTTGAATTTTTTTTTGGGTTTAGTTTATTATATATATATATTATAATTATACATAATTTATATTTATATAATTAATATATATTATAATTATATATATAATATATAATATTTAGTATAACTTAATTTATATATTATATAATATATTAAAATTAATCATTAAATATTGCATATATTACACCACTAATATATGAACAACCACCTATTCCACCACAACTTGGCATAGGTAGCACCCATGTCCCCCCTCCCACCCCAGTTATCTTTCTAGAAAGACCTCGGTAGAAAATATTTCCACCACTAATGATAGATAACCTAGATTTTGTTTCCATATATCACTTCTTTACAAGTAAGTAAGGCTAATATCCTCCAACAACCCTTCATCACTCTTAGGTATTAACATAATTTCACCTTGTCAAGATGAATCAATAGAAACTTAACAACTGGAGTCACATTTCACTTACATTTTCTCTACATTTGTCGACCCCTCCATGGTTAATGATTTATCATGCACATGTGACATAGATGGAAGAAAAATATCACACCCACAAGCCTCGTCATCCTATAATGACCTAACCTCTACAACCCCCATTTTCCATTTAGATGAAGACATACTAGAGGCCATGCATGATCCCTACTATACATGGGATACAATGTGTCATAGATTCTTTTTTCTCTTGTAGGATGCATGCACCCCAACTACCTCACCTAGATAATGAAAGACCATGTTCACTACATTGGGGGCACCTTCACATACCATGTTATACCTTTAGTGTCTAATGTTCTATGTTTTTTATGATTTAGCCCACGCTTACCTTGATGATCTCACTAATTGGTCAAATAAATGACCCCAATTTTCAAGTCTTCCCCTAAACAAGACACCTTATGAGTTTGGGATTCAGAAAAAGTGTTTTTTATACCAACCTATACTACAAGAATGTTAATGGTGAGATGTTCCCGAGTCACGAGAAGTACATAGTTGAGATATTGAAGAAGTTTGGGATGTTGAACTGTAAGCTCATGGCCCCATTCACAGGTCACTGTTTGATCCCTTTTAGTTTGGGGTTGTCAGTATTTTTAATTACACACACCTTTCAATCTATTCAAAGTTACACTAATGTCCCATTCCATGTCAACAACAACGCATCCATTCACTGGGAACACTAAAACCCGACAAATAGATGACTCCACTAAATTAGGGTTTATGGTTTACATGATGAATTGATGATGGAAGAAAGTGGGTGTGTGAGTCAAATTTGAGTCCAGAAACCATCCCATATCGTTAAGTCATGCAAATAGTCTATCCATGTCAAATTTCAATGCATTCAGAAAAAATTTGAAAAAATTTCAACGTTGGCCCCATTCACAGGTCATTGTTGCCCGTGTCTAATCCTAGTACAATTTCCTTGTAAATTTTGTATAAGATATTTGGAGAATGATAATTTTGAGAATGATAATGACGAATTGATGATGGACATACCTACATCGTGTTGATATTATGGTAGATGCAGGAGGAATTTACCTCTACGTGTAAACCTGACGAGGATAGAATACTCCGGGAAGCAAGAAGAAACCCCAATGAGTTGGATAATAACCCTAGAAGACTTGTCGTCTCAAGAAGATAATTTTTATTAGGTTATTAGCCTCTAAAAGAAGAAGTCAGACAGAAATAATAATATATACTAAACAGACAAATACCCAGAATGAGAAGTCAGCCCAGGAAGTTAGCCAGTATTAGTATAAATACATGAGACCAGTTCTCATTCTGGCAGGCAGTCTCAGAATTGCATAGCAACAACTTGTGTGCACTACAGTGCCCAGTCTTGTGCACAGGTTTGAGGAGAGATGTCATTGCAGCTGTTGCAACTAGCAGATCACGTTTGGCTTGGACTATCTCTTGGCTAGGGTTTGGACTATCTGATCAGCTCTTGTTGGTGTGCTATCCTTGGGGAAAGGTGCGCTACCCTTTGTTTGGCTATCTAGCATAGGGTTTTCTTCTGGAGTGATTCTTTGTCAAGGTTAAGGTGCTCGGAGGGTGGCTTCGACCTATGGTTGGGTGACAATAGAGATATTGTCAATGGTAAAATGAGCACATCCATTATATTCTAACAACTTATGGGCCCACACCTCCTTCATTCAGTCTAACCGCTGGAAGGAAACATAGTCGTAAGGATATTAAGCTTGTTGAAGAACTGTCGCTAGGGTTTCTAGCAGGAGCAATCACCATAGCACTGCCGCTAGGGTTATTAGTAGGTGCAGTTGTAGAAATCCTAATCCTCTCGTTGAGGCACCTTAAGTGAAGGGATTGACCTAATATCCAGATATATTAGTGCTCCCTAGCCTAGCACATCTCCTGGTACTCTCAGAAAGCCAAGACGTGAAGTTTGAGTTTTTGGTCAGATCGAGGGTTGACCAAGTCAAAGCATCCATGAATTATTCTATGAAATCAAAGAACAAGTTAGATGGAGCCTCTAACTTCAGAGCGTGGAAGACAAGGATTGACCTCATCCTTTCCAAGAATAAATTGTTGGATATCATGAAAGGAAAGATCATGAAACCAGAGTTTGAAGAAGGAAAAGAGAAGGAACCGCAGAACGTTGCAGCTATGGAGAAGTTCAAAGACGGTGAAATCAATGCCATGAGTATCATAGTGGACTCTATCAAAGACCACTTGATAACCTACATCTCCCATATTGACTCATCGAAGAATATGTACGATGCCCTAACAAACCTCTTCTCAATGAGAAACATTGGACAAGTAATTAGTCTAAAGAATGAGCTCCGTGACATGAAGATGAATGATGACGACAACATAACATCATACTTTGTGAGAATATCTCAGTTAAGAGATCAACTACAATCTATTGAAGAGGTCATCTCAGAGAAGGAGTTGGTAATCATAGTACTCAATGGTCTTCCCAAGACGTGGGATGCATTTGCCGCAAGTATGAACACAAGAAAGGAGTATCCGACATTTGAAGAACTTTGGACTTGTTGTGCTCAAGAAGAATAAAGGATCAGTGCAAAAGAGAAACCCCAAAATAAGTACGATGATCAAGCCTTCACAGCAAGATTCAAGAACTTCAGGAACAAAAGGAAGTTTGGTTCAAAGAAGAAGACAAATCAAGAGAAAGATATTTTAAGAAAAGGAAGGAGAAACACGAAGCATCAATTTCCAAAGAAAAGGAACCTACAAAGAAGACTAAGCAGGATGAAAGAGACTTCTTCTTCTAAAGGTAACAATACTCTTCTTATTTCTTGTACATATCTAGTTTGCATCGTCTATGTACATATCTTGTATATCTATCTCTTAGAAGATAATATGTTCCAAGACGAACTTCATCTATGGAAGAGCAACAAGATAAGGATTGATATCATTATACAAGAAAGGATGAAATATATCAAACAATTAATGTGAAAGCTATTGCAAGATAAGCTGAATCCATCATGAAGAGACTTAGAAGAAGCAAAGACAGAAAGAAGTCAACAATCAAGAGGAAATTGGAGAAATACCTATAACACCTTGCAGAAGGGAATGAGGATGAAGATGGAAGCATGGACTCTCCTAGATGGAGGGAGACGATTATATATCACCATAAAGAAGAGAATGTATTCATACATGAAGAAAGGATTAGGCGGGAGATAATCCTATGATCCATTGAAGATGATAAAATATATATATCCATGATAGCAGGCAGTATGTGTTCAGTCTGACCTTAGAATAAGTCTTCTTCGAAGAGAAGCCTTTAAAATATCCCTGGTTATCCATCCACATCCGTGATCCTGTGGTAAAAGAAAGAAATGGAATATTTAGGGCATGGAATCTACTCCATGGACCCAAGAGCTAAACACAAGGAAGAACATGAATATTCAAAGAAAGAAAGAGAAGCCATAACAACCAGTCATTGTATCAATAATCACAAGATTGCCAGCCTAATATGAACTCAATAAAAGCAATCAAGCAGAGGAATTGAAAGTCATGATGAAGAACAGTGTATGGAAGACTTATGAATGAAAGCATTGTGAGATCTATAACTAGAGGTTCTCCCAGATGGAGGGAGAAGACTATGATGATTACTTGTTCTAGTAAACCAGACATATCTCTACATGAGTCATTATATCATCTGCAACATCCATGAGTTGGAGTTCTACATCAAATAAATGCAAAGAATGTTCTCCAGAGAAATTGAGCAAAGAGCATATGAAGAACAATCTAAAGACTTTGAGGCATACCAGAAAGAGACCCTTGTATGCAGATGGAAGAAAATAACTTGGTGGAGAACCTCTAATGCACAGCAGAAGCTTGGTGAAGATTTCCTATAACAAGATATTTTATCAAGATTATTACTCAGAAGATCAAATCTCATGATGACAGAAGAAGTGCCACATGTATATATTTTATTGATCAGAGCTACATGAAGCCTTCAATGAAGAACAATGCTCCAGAACAAAGTACATTTGAAATCAAGCATTACATTATCCGTGATGAAGTTCAAAAAGGAGAAAGAGGTTATCTAATACATATATCCACAGATGAGAAGATAAAAAAACATCTTGGTAAAGTTTCTATCCAAGATGAAAGAGTTTGCATACTCAAGCTGGAGCTGGTGGAGATGACTTCCTTATTGAAAAAGGAAGAGATGAATCCCATGTTAGAAGGGAGAACTAATATATTATTGATTAATGGACAATCATTTTTCAGTTTGAAGAATGGTCCAGGATGAGCAGATTCTTTCCTGTTCGGAAAGTGTATTGAGATTTCTGACAGACAACGATTTCCCATTGTGGTTAACATGGGAAATGGTCCAGATTGCTGATGTATCATAGACAACGACTTCCGATTGTGGTTAACACAGGGAGTGTTCTAGGGAAGTCTCTCTTTTTGAGGGTTACTCAAGAAGACTAGCTCGCCTCGCTGGACAACAATTTCTCATTTTGTTTAACATGAGGAATGGTCTGTTTTGGAGGTTGGTACAGAACAATCTTTTCCTCTTGTGGTTAACAAGAGAAATGGTCTGGACATTCATTCCTTAGGGTTTATACATTCTCTCCAGGGTGCACTTTGATTAGTGTAGGAGGAATGGACCAGGGTGGGGAATGGTCTAGGCTCATCAATCAGGGACAGGGATTCCTTAGGGTTTATACATTCTCTCCAAGGTGCACTTTGATTAGTGTAGGAAGAATGGCCCAGGGTGGGGAATGGTCCAGGTTTAGAAGATAGGACAATTATTATTCCTTGCTTGAGAAGAATAGTCCACATATCTCATTGTTCTACTCTGAGGGAAAATATTCTTTCAGATCTCACATATGTGAGTGAAAGATTGGCCCAGATGATTCAGTTTATATCATAACATTGTTTCTGTGCAGATTGATATCAGATGATTGTTATGAATAATGTATGACAGTAGATGTATACTACTGTGGTGGATGTGTTCCACTGTTCATAACTATATGTTTCTTATCAAGTACTTGTGTGCTACTTGGTGTGGTAGTGTACCACTGGATTTTAGTTATGTACTACTATGGATAGACATAGTTGTGTTCTATTTTGTTTTGATTGCCTTGAAGACTATCAGTAGTATTGGAAATGATCACCAGTTAGATGGATAATCAAAGGACAAAGATTTCCCAGACAGAAAATGGTTCAAAACATTTACTCTTCTAGATTAGAAGAATGGCTCTTGTATCACTCTGTGGAGTGAGGATCATGTCTTATTACTCAGATAGAGTATGGTTTCAAGAGATGATGCAACTGATGACACTGATGATGATTGTGGTGCTCATGATCTAGTCTATACAACTATGTTGATGCTACTGGGTGAATGGTATGTTTTTGTGCTCAATACCATTACCTATAACACCTCCCTAGCTAGGAGGGAGTGTTGATATTATGGTAGATGCGGGAGGTATTTACCTCCATGTGTAAAACTGAAGAGGATAGAATACTCTGGGAAGCAAGAAGAAACCCTAATGAGTTGGCTAATAACTCTAGAAGACTTGTCAACTCAAGAAGATAATTTATATTAGGTTATTAGCCTCCAAGAGACGAAGTCGTCCAGAAATAATAATATATACTAAACATACAAATACCTAGAATGAGAAGTCGGCCCAGGCAGTTAGCCAGAATTAGTATAAATACAAGAGGCCAGTTCTCATTCTGGCAGGCAGTCTCAGAATTGCAGAGCAACAACTTGTGTGCACTGCAGTGCCTAGACTTGTGCGCGGGTTTGAGGAGAGTTGCCATTGCAGCTGTTGCAGCTAGCAGATCACGTTTGTCTTGGACTATCTCTTGGCTAAGGTTTGGACTATCTGATCAGCTCTTATTGGTGTGTCATCCTTGGGGAAAGGTGTGCTACCCTTTGTTTGGCTATCTATCCTAGGGTTTACTTCTGGAGCGATTCTATATCAAGGTTAAGGTGCTCGGAGGGTGGCTTCAGCCTATGGTTGGGTGACAATAGAGATATTTTCAATGGTAAAATGAGCACATCCATTATATTCTAACACATCATTGGTATGATTAGGTGTAGTCATGCAAAGCTCCTCTTGGTTTCGAGAATAGTTCATTCTCTACTAAACAGGGACAACCACGTGAAGGTGGAAGCTCTAATTATGCGCCCCCCCCTCACATCACTCTCAATTTCCCCATATTACCTAATTTGAAATTCTAAAGAACATGTATCATATACTATATTATACAAAATAAAAACATATAAAGATCATATAAAAGATATAAACACATACCTCTTCTTTTCAACAATTAAATATCAGTCATCTACTTCTTCATCCAACTCAACATTTGTATCAGGATCTGGTTCAAAATCAATATTGGTGAAAGGCTCATTCCTATCAACATCATCATCAACGCCATTTTTGCTACGATAGTTATCGATATCGACGTCTCCTACATTTGGATGATCAACTTCTTCAACTTCTTCGTTTGACACATTGACTACATGAGACACCTAATCCTGATCTGCATAATCATGATATTCTTCCTCATTATTATATTCATCCTCAGCTACATGATTGTACTTTATTAGTCTTCCTCTTGGATCATATCTAACAACGTATGACCAACCTGCTTTACCAAGTACCTCTGAGTAAAATACTTTCTCACATTGACTTGGAAGAACATAAGGCTCTGTACCCGGTTCAAATTCCCTTGTATTAACCATGGTAAATCCATTATCATGCTCAATAAAAGTTCTTCCAGGATCACGTTCATGCATCTGTAGCCTGTACCATTTAACCTCAAACAAAACTATTTTAAAGGAATTAAAATCACACTCAATTATATCCTCCAAATGGACATAGTACATATTATTAGTTTCTTCCATATTTCTGTCACTTCTAGAAGAAATTTTGTTGACCTTAAACATTGCAGTTATCCCACAATTCGAGGTTTTCATCTTATCATCCAACATTTTGATATGAAATTTACGACCATTACACCACATAGCCTTGTGATGTGTCAATTGCAACATGGAAAACAAGTAAAAAATAAATTGCCAATTAATAATCCTCATATAGGACTTACTAAATATATATTTCAATAATTAAACAAACCAAATACATTTAAAAAGTGTGGAAAAACTAGGAAAATGTGGGTAAAAAATTTAACTTCCCTGTTTATCTTTTAAACCAAAGGATAAATCTACTTCCCTTGATGTAAGATCAGGAAATTGATCTTGATGACAATGCGTTGTTTTAATCATCATACTCACCCCTTCCCATGATAACCTACCAAATTATTCTTCAGTATATTCTATTCAATGCTCCATCCAATCAAGGTTGTTTGTAATGTATAAATGTAAAGCATCCCACTCTCAAGCAACTATATGATAGCATAACAATTTAATATCATTAATTAGTTATTGTTAATAAAGGAATAATTTAATAAATGTGTAATATATTAAATCTACGTCAACACCTAATAACCTTTCACAGCCCTCATTTTGCCTTTCCCCAATAGGACCTCCCCTTCAAATTTGTTGATGGAGTCGAGATGCCAAATGCGAGGAACATTCATATTTTATGCTAATTTAGGTAGATATTGACTAATATACACCATGCATTGATATACCATATATCCCTCAACCATATAACCCTCTGGACGTGCTCTTTGTTTAACAAAAGCCTTAAGTGACTTCAACTGCCTCTCCACCATCCACATCGACCTTGTGTGTACTGGTCCACATAATTCAATCTCCTCAACTTGGTGTATGAGGTAGTGTTCTTGTGCATTGAAAAATGTTGGAGGTAGATACTGTTTCATTTGACACATTAGTCAGGGAGTTTCTCTCTTCCAATACCTTATATCTTCTTTATGGATTTCTTTTGATGATAGCCACCTACAAATGTCGATGCAATAAAATAATATCAAGGCATACATAAATTTGCAGATAAAAGATAATATGTCAATAAGTTCCGCTACAAATCACATAAGAAGTACATTTTCCTTATAAAACAATACTTACCTCATGTATTTGCCATGTACATAAATAATTTGTTTTATGTTGTTGTCAAAGTCGTCTGGGAGAGATAAAGGTAGAACATGTTGTAACAAAAAAAAAGTTTATTATTATTTGTTTCCAAAAAATGCGTACCAATAAGGAAATATATTATAACCTACTAATTACCTTAATGAATGTATGTCAGTCATGTGTTTTAACACCTCCAAAATCACCTCTTTTAGTTAAGATATTTTGTATGTTTGACGAAAACCCCATCGGAAACCTAATTTTTTGAATGACCTCTTTTACAATATTGCTCTGTTTCTCCGTCAATAACCAAGGAAGACTAGTATTTTGTTCATGACCATCACCATTAGAATTAATAATAACACTTTGCAATGCATGATTAGCTTCTTGGATGTCACAACAAATCTTTCCAATTCTCTCTTTGTCAATCCTTCCATCCAATATTCGCCATAACAATTATGTTATGTTCTTCCTGATATGCATTGTATCAAACAAATGAACTATTTGTAGATGCTTGTAGTATGGAAATCTACTGAATTGCATCGGGTAACTTTTCATTCCTCGTGGAAGCCTATTCATACCTTAACGACATTCATGAAACATCAACAAATTGAAATTAACACTAATTAATGGGACAAAATGAAATTAATAATAATGAAATTAACCAAAGATTTATATAATAGGTCATACATAAATAATTTGCATACCTTGACGATTTCTAATATATTCCAACTTCCATAGGCGAGGTGTTATTCTTCATGGTTTTTTTCCATTTTCTTCTTTACCATTGAAATTTGCTTTGTCTGTAGTTTGATAACTATGGTTCTTAGGCAGAAAGTGCCTATACTCATCAAACACTTCCTTTGCTAAAATCCTTGAATGACGAGATTTTATCCTCGGACCACACACTGGGCATGCAAATTTACCCTTTGTTTTAAGACCTACAAGATATATGAATAAATGTAGCATCAAATTAGAGTTACAATTTAAAATAATGCATGATTTTTTCAATAAATATATATAATATTAAATCACAAAATAAAGTAACAATATACCACAAAAATGTGTTAACCCGGGAGCATCATGAATTGTCCATGATAGTATTCCATGGAATTGAAATCATTTTTGCCCTATTGGTCTAGAGATGTCATACATAGTGACACCAACCCATAAATTCAACAACTCATCGATGAGAGGCTCAATATATACATTCATATCTTTAACCTGGTACCTACCTAATTGGTTCAACATACTGCATTTTTAATTATACTTATCTAGATGTCGTGATATATAAAAGAAATAATTACCATGCATGGAACAAAGAAATGAAATATGTTGTCATACTTTAAAGAAAATAAAAGATAATTAAATACCTGGAACAATCATTGTCAACATTATGTGCTCTCTCTTGATCGACATCCAAGGAGGAATGTTATTGTTTATAACAAAAACATGCCACATTGAGTACGTAGAACGAATCTCTCCAAATGGATTGACACCATCAACTGCCAACAAAAGTCTAACATTATGAGGTTCTTCTTTAAAAATTGGCCACTTTTCTTTGATGTAGTTCAATGCAGAACCATCTGCAAGCATTCGAAGAACATCGTCTCGACTTATGTTCTTTGCATGGAAATCCATAAACTGTGCTATACTTTGGCACCTGAACAACCGTTGAAATGTGGAATTATCGGAATATAATGAAGAACTTTGTGAGGCACCTTCTTTGACGCTTTATCAGTTCAATATCTACTTATTTGACATTGTGGGCATTCATTTTCTAATGCATATTGTCCATAATATATGATATGATCATTAGGACATGCATCTATAGCTTGATAGTCCATTCCAATTTCTTTCATAATCACATATATTTCTCGATATGTGCATGGAAAAATATTTGACGTCGGTAATAGAACATCACCTAACAATCTACAAAATTCTAAACAATAAGCAATATAGGAAAAAATTGAACCTTTTAAGTATTTGTGAACACGCAGGCATAAATAATTAAAAAATTAAATACCTTAGTATCTGTGTGAGACATGTGTTTGATAAACCATTCAAAACCTTTAGGTTCACCAACAACAATATAGCAAATAAAATAATTGTTGTTGAGCTTTCATAAAGAGGTTGGCATGACTTCTCGAGTAGAGGATCAAAATCATGACTATCATCCTTGTTGTCCTCATCCATTGGCGAAAATGTGTCTTGGATCAATCTATGTATCTCATCTTCCTGATTTGAATCACTAACATTATCTCCATCCATATCATCATTAATAACTTGATCAACAGCTTCAATATTTTGATCTCGAAGTTCATCTCCCTGTAAAGTAGTATTTTTGCTAGTACTTGGAAAATAACTCTCTGGAGGTCGACATTTTGTGGGCATCGTCTATATATTTAAAAACAACGTAGAAAAGTTAGTGTGTATAGAAAATATAAAAATATCGATAAGAAATATTACTAAAATTCATGACATACTGATTATTACAGAGAATACATTAAATATTGAATCCTCTTACCAAGGGACGATATTCATAACCCCCTTCGGTGTGCCCCTTCTCCCTACAATGTCTTTGGGTTGTTGTTATTAAAAGTCTTATTTTTTGCAAGCCTTTGCAATCATAGAAAGGGAAATAACATTTTCCATCGCCCCTCACCTCTAATGCCTCTCTTAACCGAGCAAGCTTCCTATCATTTTCATTCATTGTGACAAATCCTTGTCTTGACAAGTAATTGTCTTACCTACACCATACCAAACATTAAGTTGTCATTTTTTTTTATATTTTAGCTACTCCTTTCGATTATGATATGTTTATTTATAGTGACTTACAATCCTCACAATTATTTCTTCTAAGACATTTTGACATGATTTTTTTTATATTATCGATTAACTATTAAGATATATATGCTTCAATTTGTACTATAGAGTATTGTGTACTGAATAACCATGGAAAATAATTACACACCATTTAACGAAAGTGGTCAAAATTTCTCAATCTTGAATCACTCGACACCATACACTAGCCTCTAAGTTGTTTTGTAGACAAAATGTTAATCTTTGAAATTCAGCACTAAAAAAAGAATGCCAACCACTTGTCATCCGCAATTGGGCTGGGTTGGTTTAAATTATGACGTGTTGATTTGCATCTACATACAATGGTCACAATTTTATGCTACTTACAATGGTCACAATTTTGTTTTCTAAGATACTTTGGCATGTTCTCATTTTTCATTGTCTGACTAGTAGATTTCATCATGTTATCATAGATTTCGCCATGAATTTTTTATATTTTAGATACCGATCCTTATTAATAGTGTATAAACAAGTTACATCAACTACAAACTAAAGTT
>ML800673.1:117534-136506 GCA_009831015.1 Picea engelmannii
ATTACTTTTCCTGTTCAAAAATTGTCACCAGGTCTAAACTTGTAACACCCAAAATACTATCAATAGAGGGCTTGAACAACCACCGAACTGGACAAGTGTTCATCGGGGACATAATGGTCATCTATAGCACCTACTTGGACAAGGGAAACAAAACTAGTTCCATTATGCATGCTAACATGACAGACAAGGAGGCCCTGATGATAGTGACACTAACTATTCCTACACAACTTGTCCAGAAACATGCAAAAAAGATATTTCTAGGTAATGGGATATCCATTACAAATTTTAATATATTGCCCAAAACAATATATGACCATGGTGATTGTGATCGGATTATATCGCTCAACGAAACAAGTATTGTGGAAAAAATTACCACTATTTGTTCATAATATCATTTCGTCCCGAACGCAACTATCATCCAACTTGCATAGAGAAACAACATTTACCCAATCGGAACCATTGGCGTAGCTGTCACACTCGCGAGAAAACTTGGCTCACAACACATTCTCCATATAAAAGATGAAGAGTCAAACAAAGACAAGGCAATGGTACCGTTCTCCATATCCAGTTTTGTCCTTTACTTTCACATGTCCATGTATCTTGGTTAAGACACAAATATTGCAATGTTCCATGTTGCAACTGCAATTGTTCGATACCTATTCAAATTTGTTTTCGTCAATGGAACAACAATTGCATAAAGAGCAATTTCCACTTATGCTCTTCAAAAATATAACAAAGAAAAGAGATGTTAAAGAAATGATCTTTCACACAACCCAAGCAACATTTGTAACCGAATTGTGAGCTGACATAGTACAGGATCTAAAGAAACTAACTAGCTCTACAATTGTTGTGCGTATACATCTATAGATTCATCCTCTCTTTTCTCATACAAATAGCCTTCACCAAATTTCTGTAGTTTTTTTTTTTNTCTGGTGCAGTTGTATATTATATTGTTTAATATATTAACTGTTATGCTCACGTTTCCAGGTTGAAGGTGTTTTGGTTGCAGCGAATGCGTACTCGACCCCCTTAGAGCCTGTATGTGTGAAATGCAACTCTCTTACTTCTAATTATTCTTACATAAGAGATGATACGATTGATTGTCTGTAATGCAGTAAAAAATGTCCATATATATAAACATTGCCTCAATTCTACCATCCGAACCGTGGGAAACACAACCGTGCATTATACAATTAGACAGCCTCTGTTACAAGATGTGTTCCTTGTGTTAGCAGAATTGTCATATGAAGCATACCTATAGAAAAAGGCAAATAGTGTCTACATTCTCTGTGACTTTCGGATACATAGCAAATTTACCTTAAATGAGGACAATGCAATATTGCATATCGTCTGAAAATAAATAAATATATCAAGCTTTGGCGGGAAACGAAAATATCTCATGTGTGTCTGTAATTTTTCTTCAACACCCAGATGAATGTTCGTCAAACTCGAGTTCTTCAGAGTTTACATATATAGCTGTAAAATTCTCTTTCCAGTGATTTTGTCTCTTCTTGTGCACTTGAAACAACAAGGAGAATCTAATTACAAATGCAATCGATGTTGTTATTTTTTTGTTTTTTTGCATCTCCCAGTAAGAATTTTGCATATTTGTTGCGGTGTGCAAATAAAAAAAAATTGGTGGATGGTTGTGGCTTTGATGGAGGAGTCTGCACGTTTTTGGGTGCCCAAATTGGATAATTGTTTTCCAACTATATAGCCATGGAAGGATTTCTGCATTTTTTTTGGATGTCTGAATAAAAAAAAATTGGTCTCCAACTATACATTTATGGTATGGTGTCTGCATTTTCTCGATTCCCTAATTGAAAAAAAAGGACTCGGCATGGATTGAAACATGAGCTTGAGATTTTCAGATCTTGCTATAGAGATTGTGGAGTTCGGGCATGGGAATTCATACAGGCAGGTGTGGTTGTTGGTTATGTACATGCACATAAAATTGTTCAGTCTAGAAATGGGAAGAATGAGAGAAAATCCCATACAAAGTATCCAACTGTAAATAACTCAGGTCCATCCTTTGAATCGTCGAAATAGCTTGCTCCTCTAAGAAGAACCATCAGGCATTTCCAATAATATTGGAAATTTGGCATTATTAAAACTAGTAGTGATAGACCATGGCACTATCAGAAGAAAATGTCCATAGTGATCTTGCTTAATGGTGAAATAGTAATCAACAACTTTCTTGTTCCCCATTTTGAGGTCTGCTTATAGCTAGCGTACAGTGGCAAAGCTCCGCTAGTTTTGTGTTGTCTTGTGTTTGGCAGACTTTTATTCATATCCCATGGCCTCGATTATTTTCTCATGGGAACATATACTAGATGTCAGAGAAAACCAATGCCACAATGTTTTTTTTTTATATATCAATTTTTTTGATGCAAAGGTCGATGTGTACTACTCTACAGAACCTTGTTGGATCTTGCTTGACACCTTCTGTGTTCATGCATTGCCTTCTGCCTCAACTTTCAATACATTTGGTGTTTACTTCGTTCTTGGTTGTATGATTCGTTCTGGAAAATTAATAATACATTTAGGATCTTCGCAGTTTTTCTATGATCTTAAAGACTACAGAGGACATTTTTTTCCCTTTAATATAATCTCTGTGACGCAAATGTGGTTTGTGGCTCATTTTGGCACTTTTCCTTGATCGATGAACTTAGAAAAATTAATCTCCTAGAATAATTTGAAATAAAAGAATATATACTATTTGAATTCCAATGGAACTATCATATCAACGAGAGGACATTAAAATTCAAATTCGTCGTTGTTATACTTGCAGTGAAGCTGACAGTACAATAACTTTACTTAGACATCCCAAAATGTAAATTCAAATTCGTCGTTGTTATACTTGCGGTGAAGCTGACAATACAATAACTTTACTTAGACATCCCAAAATTTATTTTCTTGTAGCTTATCGACGCTTCTCTTATACAAGCATATCCTGGAAACTATAAGCATGGCCCATTGTATCTATTCCTTGATTGAAGATCCCGTTCACATGTTTAATGCATTTCATAGTTACTGTTAAGACCATCAATGGGGCTTTCTTACACCAATTCCCGCTTCCAAAAATTGCCATCCCCTTTCTTTTTTCCCTCTGATTTTACTTTCTGGTTACTTACTCGTTTTTCGGAAAATGTCTAGGTGCGGGAGTTGGTGGATTCACGTCTTCAGATTTCCACTTACTTTTATATCACCAGCCCGACCGACCGCTTCCCCATTTCATATTGAACAAACTTTTTGGATCGCGGGTTCCCGGATAGGCGGGTTCAACATTGTGTTTCCATTGTTCTGTCGCCTACAAACAACACCTAGACTTCCACAATCTACAAATTAGCAAACAAATTCCCCTTTATCTCGTTTTTAGCACTTTTCCTTGATCGATGAACTTAGAAAAATTAATCTCCTGGAATAATTTGAAATAAAAGAATATATACTATGTGAAGTCCAATGGAACTATCATATCAACGAGAGGACATTAAAATTCAAATTCATCGTTGTTATACTTGCGGTGAAGCTCACAATGCAATAACTTTACTTAAACATCCCAAAATTGATTTTCTTGTAGATTTTCGACACTTCTCTTATACAAACAAATCCTAGAAACTATAATCATGGCTAGTTGTATCTATTCCTTGATTGAAGAACATGTTCACATGTTTAATGCACTTCATAGTTACTGTTAAGACCATCAATGGGGATTTCTTACACCAATTCCCGCTTTCAAAAATTTCCATCCCCTTTCTTTCTCTGCTTTCCCTTTCTGGTTACTTACTCATTTTTTGGAAAATGTCTAGGTGCAGGAGTTGGCGGATTCACGTCTTTAGATTTCCACTTACTTTTATATCACCATCTCGACCGACTGCTTCCCCGTTTCATATTGAACAAAATTTTTGGATCGTGGGTTCCTAGATAGCCGGGTTATCAGATAGGCTGGTTCAACATTGCATTTCCATTGTTTCACCGCCTGCAAACAACACCCGGACTTCCGCGATCTACAAATTAGCAAACAAATTCCCCTTTATCTCATTTTTAGAACTTTTCCTTGATCGATGAACTTAGCAAAATTAATCTCTTGGAATAATTTGAAATAAAAGAATATATACTATGAAAAGTCCAATGGAACTATCATATCAACGAGAGGACATTAAAATTCAAATTCGTCGTTGTTATACTTGCGGTGAAGCTGATAGTACAATAAATTTACTTAAACATCCCAAAATTGATTTTCTTGTAGCTTTTCGACGCTTCTCTTATACAAACAGATCCTAGAAACTAGAAGCATGGCTCACTGTATCTATTCCTTGATTGAAGAACCTATTCACATGTTTAATCACTTCATAGTTACTGTTAAGACCATAAATGGGGCTTTCTTACACCAATTCCCGCTTCTAAAAATTGTCATCCCCTTTCTTTTTGCCCTCTTCTTTCCCTTTCTGGTTACTTACTCAGTTTTCGGAAAATGTCTAGGTGCGGGAGTTGGTGGATTCACATCTTTAGATTTCCACCGTTACTTTTATATCACCAACCCGACCGACCGCTTCCCCGTTTCATATTGAACAAACTATTTGGATCACGAGTTCCCGAATAAGTGGGTTCAACATTGAGTTTCCATTGTTCTTCCACCTGCAAACAACCCCCTGACTTCCGCGATCTACAAATTAGCAAACAAATTCCCCTTTATCTCGTTTTATTTCACTTTCTGTTTACTTGGTCCTTTTTCTGATTCTGTCCTTTTTCTGAATGTCTCCTGCTTTTATATACAACACCCGAAGTTCCGCAATATACAAATTGACCCTCTAAATTCGTCATTGTCTCTTGTTCCATGTTACACATTTTGCATTCAACAGTTGGGGTAGATACAATTTGACCATTGGGCCCTCTTGTCTTCTGAGTAGAGCTTGTGGCCATGTTTCAAGCCCGTCAATATTTCTTGTTCCGAGTATGTATAATGCTTTTATATCACGAGCCTGACCAACCGCTTGTTCATTGCATACTTGGCCACTATTACTATCGTCGATTCCTAGCTAGGCTTGCTCAACATTGTGCTTCCATTGTTCCTCTATGTACAAACAACACCCAAAATTCCATGATATACAAATTGATGGCCAAAATATGTCATTGTGACATACAATTTGACCATTGGCCCCTCACATCTCTTGGGTATATCTTGTGACCCTATTTTTGAAACCCGCCCAACCGCTTTCCATACTTGGCCATTTCTTGGAATCTGTTTCACGGGTTGGCAGGTGGATGAAATGTATAATGCTTAGTCTATCTTTGCCATCCCCACTACCTTTGTACTTCTTTCTAGATATGCAATTATTAATCTTTAATTCTAGTATTTCATCGTGTAGGAACCATTAAGATTGTCATTAATGTTCGGAAGGCCGAAGAAGATTTGTCATTAATACGAATTAAACTAAGATTTGCAGAGAAGAGTGTTATCTTTCATTTCAAGCATGATGCAATCTCTTTCATGCGTCGGTCGGTTGGGGCCTTTACGAAATCTCTAATTAGTAATCGCTCTTTGCTGTCAGTGCCACCTTCACACTTTTTTCTAAATATGAAAATTAGTAAGCTTTAATGGTAACAACTCATTACGCATGAACCCTGGAGATTGTCATCGATCAGCGAAAGGCTCGAGGAGATCTTCCATTGATACGCATTAATCCAAGATTTGCTGAGGGTTATATTATCCCTCCCCAATTTTCATTTCAAAAATCATTTGGAGTAAACATAAATTCTCGTTAACTTATGGAAGTAGTTTCATAACAGTTCTGTCCAGATACAGTTAACACCTTCGGGCATGATGGATAGAGGTTCTAGTATTCTAGGGCATATTCTTACTACTCATCTCCCTCCGCCTAGGAGAAAAAAAGGATATGGTCCCTTGGTGCACCAAGAGATATATTTCAAGCCAAAGAATTCCAAGGAAACCCTTCCTGCTCAGACAACTTGCCCACCTGCATTGATGGCTGGCACAGAGGTTGATGCGATGGATTTCGAGCTGGAAGAAGATGATCTAATGGACGATGATACGACAATGGATGATGGCAATGTAGAGACTATTCCCACTCATGCGTCCAAATTGAAATCCACCATAATGGGTGACACTTCTCAGCTCGACGATGGCGGTCCTAACAAGATCAAAAGAAGGGTTTTTACAAAAGAAACTAACGTTGAACACAATAGTCTCTTTGCAGCTTGAAAGTAGGAATTCTAGAGGTCCAAATTAGTCTGTTCTGGGATGAACTCTTTCACTGTAAGGAAATGATTTGTTGATGCTCCCGGAGATATATTTCAAGCCAAAAAATTATTCAATTGCGAGATCATTGTCCTATTCTCTGGATATACAATTAACATCTTAGGGAATGAGGACCATAACTCCCACTGGTACAAGGCATATTCCTACTAGTCATCTCCTTCCGCCCAAAATGGACTAATTTAGGCCTTTGGAATTGATCGTGCAACCCGTGTCCCTGAAGTTTTTGACTGTGAGGAGGTGGTTTCTTGGTGTGTCCTAACTTTTAGTTTCAGGCTATTATGTTTTCCCTGCAATGTTTTTCATCTTCTTCCTCATGGGAAGCTTGTGAGAACTATCAATTTTACTACAGGACTGTTGTTCATCTGCTTCAAGCCAAGGATTTATTCCACTCTGTACCCACTCTCATGCTTCTTTTTCGGCTTAGGTCTTCTGCAAAATATTGAGATCGGGGCACCGAACATTGATCCATCGAGGAGAAGACTGCAAGGATTTCCTAAAAAAAAAACATGGAAATCAGTTTTGTATGCATGTTGAAGAGCATCTCGATGGCTCCTGCATGTTGCAGATCCTGTGCCTGTGTTTATGGAAAATATGTTCAATGTTTTGTCCCAAAGAACTCGGTCCAATTTCTAAGGATAGATATACAGTGCTCAATATTCCTTTTTTTTTAATGGATTTACTATTAAAAAATTTGCCTTGGAGTCTTGGTTGTTGCTTCTTTTATGGATTTAACACCTCTTCTCATTGGCATGGTTCAATAGTCTCGTAGTTCTTCGATATTGTATTTTCTTAAGTAATTTTTTCTAAAATGGAGCATTTAAAAATTATATGACAATGCACTATGTTGATCCATCAGGATTTTATGGAAAAAAAAATGAATTTCAGACAATTTCAAACCAACGTTCAATTCTATTCGTAATGAAGATAGAACATAGCAAGAACACATCACAATGTTGTAGAAAGATCGCCAATCTTGTTTCTAGACATGCAATTATTAAGCTTTAATGCTAACAACCCATCATGCAAGAAGTTTAATACTTAAGTTAATATGTTACAATCATGAAAGAATGTATCAAGAACACACTTACTCCCACAAGTTGCAATAAAATCTAATCTTGAACAAAGCATTTTCTGACAATTACTAGAAAATGATGGTTTTGCAACAATGGGGCTTGTTTGACACCAATTCCCACTTATGAAAATTTCCCTCCACCTTTCTATTTTCCTACTCTTTTATCCCTTGTAGTTTCACTTTCTGGTCACTTAGTCGTTTTTCCAAAAATGTCTTGCTGCGCGGGTTGGCGGATTCATGCGTTTCGATCGAGCGCTTCCCCTTTGTCTAAATTTCACTTTCCATTGTTCCATGATCTGCAAACAACACTCCAACTTCTGCAATATGCAGATTTAATTCTGGACTCCCACATCATCCCCTCTTCCATGTTACACATTTTTCACTGGAATGTTCTGATATATTCAATTTGACAGTTAGGGCCTTGCATCTCCTCAAGAACCCTTGTCACCCTATTTTGAAGCCCGTCCGATTTATTTCCACACTTGACCATTTCTTGACATCTCTTTCGCGGATCATTGAGTTCGCGGGTTCAGGAAATTTCCAATTTCTAGTTTCTTTTTCTTGTGCCACCTACCTTCAGATTTCTTTCCAAGTATATGAAATATGTATTCAACTTCTCTAGAAACACACAGAAAATATATTTTCAGGAAATGGAATATCTATTGTAGATTTGAATATATTGGACCTTCTTTTCCCTCTTCTATACTTAACCAAATTCTCATTTCTTTTTCCCCTCTACTCTCTCTTTCTTGTTACTTAGTCATTTTTCCGAAAATGTCTCAATGCGAGCATTGGTCGACTCATGGGTTCACATTTTCACTCATTCTTTTATATCACAACTCCGACCAACCACTAGCCATTCGATGCCTAGCCACTGTTTAGATTGCGGATTCTCGGGAAGGCGGGCTCTATATTGCACTTCCATTGTTTTGTCACCTGCAAACAACACTCAAACTTCCACGATATACACATTTACTACCTCACTCACACATCATACCCTCTTCCGTGATACACAGTTTGCACATGAAAGTTTTGAGACCTGCAATTTGACCTTCGAGTCCTCACGACTCCTGGGGAACTATTGTCACCCCGTTTTGAAGCCCTTGCGTCCACTTTCCATATTTCTCCATTTCTTGGAATCTCTTTCGCACCTCCAATTCCATACTTACCTGAATTTTTCACTTGCGTATTCCCGGACAGGCGGAGTGCACTTCCAGTGTTCCTTGAACTACAAACAACCCCCCGACTTCTGCGATATACAAATTGACTTCCAGACTCCTACATCAGCCCCTCTTTTGTGTTACATAGTATTCACTCAAAAGTTTTGATCAATATAATTTGACCGTCGGGGCCTCACGTCTCCTAAAGAACCCTTGTTAGCCTATTTTGAAGCCCGTCTGACTGCTTTCCATGACCATTTCTTGCAATCTATTTTGCGGATCGTCAGGTTGGCGGGTTCAAACAATTTCCAATTCCTAGTCATTGTTTTATGTGCCCTCCACCTTCGCACTTCTTTCCAAGTATATGAAATAAGTATATAACTTCTCCAGAAACATGCAGAAAAGATCTTTCTAGGAAATGCGATATATATTACAGATGTGAATATATTAACCCTTCTTTTTCATCTTCTATACTTAACCAAATTCTCATTTCTCTTTTCCCTGTACTTTATCTTTCTCGTTACTTAGTCGTTTTTCCGAAAATGTCTAGTTGCGCGGGTTGGCAGACTCATGGGTTCACATTTGCACTCGTGCTTTTATATCGCAACTATGACCGACCGCTTCTCCATTCCATACCCAACCACTTCTCCAACCGCGGATTCCTGGGTAGGCAGACTCTAGATTACACTTTTATTGTTCTGTGACCTGCAAACAGTACCTTGACTTCCGCGATATACAAATTTACAACTGGACTCACATCATACTGTCTTCCATATTACAGTCTACCTATCATGCCCTCTTCTGTGGTACACATTTTTGACTGAAAAATTGTGAGACATACAATTTGACCGTCGAGTCCTCACATCTCTTGTGGAACTATTGTCACCCCATTTTGAAGCTTGTCCGTCCTCTTTCCATACTTCACCATTTCTATCTTTCGCAGATCGTCAGGTTGGAGGGTTCAATAAATATCCAATACTTAATCGTTGTTTCCTGTGCCTGTGCCCTTTGAAATTAGCAATTAGCAAGTATATATAAGATCTTATTTCTAGGTATGCAATTATCAAGCGTTAATGCTAAACCAAGATTTGAGGAGATCTCCCATTAGTACGCATACAACCAAAATTTCTAGATGGTTATATTATCCCTTCCGAGTGTTAATTTCAAACATCATGGAATGTCATTTGTGCGTCGTCAGGTTTCCGTTCACGAAATCTTCAATCCTCAATTTCGAAAATGAGCACGATCGACTGTTTCCCTATTCCATACTTATCCACTTTCCTAGAATTCCGCAAATATACAAACTGGCTCTTGAACTACCCCATCATGCTCTCTTCCATTTTACACGTTATGCAGTCAAAATTTCTGATACATAAAATTTGACCATCAGACACTCACCTCTCTTGAGTATCCCCCGTAACCCTATTTTGAATCTCATTCGATCGCTTTTCAAACATTGCCATTCCTTCCTTGCTCTTCCCTGTCTTCGTCACCTTCACACTTGTCTATAATAAAAAAATGNTAATTCTAACATCTCATCGTGTAGGAACCGTATAAATTTTCATTGATGAGTGAAAGGTTCGAGGATATCTCCTATTAATATGCATTAAATCAATATTTGTGGAGGGTTATATTATCCCTTCTGAGTGTTGATTTCAAAATCATGAAATGTCGTTCGCACATCGTTGGGTTGACACGTTCACGAAACCTCCAATCCTTAATTGCTCTTTGTCGTACCCGCCACCTTCGCACTTCTAAATATGCAATAAGTAAGCTTTACTACTAAAATCTCATCATGCAGTACCCATAGAGATTGTCATTAATGATCGAAAGGCTGGAGGAGCTTTCTCATTCATAAGAATTGAACCAACATTTGTAGAGAGTTATATTATCGCCTCCAACTGTTCATTTCAACCATCGTCTGGAGAAAACGAACGTTCTCATAAACCTATGGCATCAACTCGACAACAGTTCTGTGGAGATACAATGAACATCTTCGGGCGCGAGGACCAGAGCTTCCAGTGGTTCATGGCATATTCTTATTACTCATCCCTTGCCGCCCAAAACAAATTAATTTGGAACTCTGGGATTGCTCATGCAGGTTGTGTCCTTGAAGTTTTTTACTGTAAGAAGCTGGTATGTTGGTGCACTGATAAATATAATTCAGACCAAAGAATTATTCCACTGCGGGACCGCTCTTCTGTTTCTTTGTCACCTCAGTTATTCCGCCAGATGTTAAGATTGTCAGAGCCAACATTGATTTTCAAAGGAGAAGATTCAAAGTAGTTTCTAAGAAAGCATAATAATGAGTTGGACCTCTTGCTCGATTTCTTGGAAGACCTGATGGAAGTTCCTGAAGATATCACAAGCTTGCAAGTTAGTTCATTTAGAAATCCATTCTGGGAAATTGCCTGGTTGTTTACAAGAATAACGGGACATGAGTCCACAACAACTATTTCCCACATGGCTCTTTATATTTTGTATTTAACAGTCAAGGAACAATCCATTTTTTATTGGGGCAAGCTAATTTTGCCATGAAATCTGCTCCCAATTGTCAAGCTTAAAAAAGGAGAAGAGATTTTATATGTCATCCTACTTGGTTTTTGCGATAGCACATTGCTGCCAGTTTCCAAAATTGTCTCTGTCCAAGAAGGTAAACTGGGAATTCGACCCAGTAGCATTCTGGTACCAGGCCTTGTGGAAGCACAAGGCTTCTCACTATTTTTATGAGGTTTTTAATGGCTTTGTGTCTGTTTTCAAATTTTTTTTGTTAGGAGAAGATGCTCCCCGCATATCTAACCAGGAAAACAAGTTTTTGGACAGGAAGGGGGCACTTGAACATATGGATAATTACACTATGATAAGTATTTTTGTCTCTAGGGAAAAACCTACTCTCCTTCCATGTCACATTACAGACATAATGTTTGTTATAGAAGTAGCAAGGCAATACAACTACTGGTTGTATCTATTCCAAGAGAAGAGAAAAAATAGTTCATTCATCTGCCTTGGAAAGTCAGGGACTTTGTGTTGAGGAACGTCAACAAAATTGATGAATTCGCAGCCCATTTCAACAACTTGAACCTAGGATATGCTGAAAGCCTAAGAGGGTTCGACCCTAACAAATTTTTTTTACAACATTTACAAACACTTGGCTTCGACAATTCTTTTTAAAAAAAAAAACTGACCGAAAACAGAGACACTGATGAAAACACTCCTGCTTATGATGCCAGTGACCTAGACACACTGCAAAACACCACTGAATTGTACAAGAAACAAGGAAAAGGCCCCAGTGAGAAGAGTGTTCAATCGGCAGATAACACTCCCAAAAGTGCGACATCCCATAACATCACTCCAACGGCCCACCACCACAAAAAAGAAACTCAGAATTATTCAAACGGAGGAGGAGATAATGACCTTCCTCACCCTAAAATTGATAGTCCTCACAAGCTTCCAGTGGATAAGAAGAGAAAAAAAATTGTGGGACAGGCGGAAGAGCCGGAAATTGAGAGTGAGAACATGGAACTTGAGCCTGATTTGGATAGTGTATTCCGCTACCTTGATCATCTTGGAGACACGATCTAGCATAGTCGTCCAATGGACATAGCTGATACCAAAAATTTTGACTAACATGAATCCTTCGTGTTCTAGAGCGTTGTTTTTGACAGCCAGTCCAAAAAATTAATTATTGAAAAAAACAATGTAAAAAATAAGAAAGGAAAATCTTATTAAGAGGTTAACCTTGCGAAAATGTGGCCGTCCCAAATATGTCAACTTCACATAGCGACCACATATGCTCTTGATGATTCCATTGGAGGCATTGAGGCTGAGAATGCCAAACTAAAGGACCGGGTCAAGGAATTGGAAGAAGCTTTGATTCTTATGCCATTGCTTTCCAATCCTTTGGAAATAGCCATGCCTTCCACCCCTGCAACCAAGTTAAAAGGATCCTCCAACCTCCTCGCATCATGTAGATGATATGTGGAGAATAATATCAAGAAAATAATGGAACTGATTACTGAGGCGTGGGAAACATCACAAACCATGACTTCCCTTGGAACGAGGGCACATAATTTTCTTGAACATTTGCAGGCGGATTTAAAATATGAAGAACATTTATATTTAGACACGATCCTTCCTTTTGGCACCATTGTCAACAACATGATAGAAACGAGAAGAATACAACAAGATCTCCCATCCAAAAACCGGATCGCTCAATTAAATGCATGTTGGAAAGAAAAAGTGAAGAACCTGCATCTCATTGTCCAGTCATGTGAACAAGCCATATCAAAGAAAGAAAATTTATTCACAAAGATGACCAGAATAGACTTAGCTGGAAGGACCAACAACTTCCAAGACCCCAACTTAATCGTCAACTCCTTGCCCTTAACTAAGCAAGCCTTTGATAAACAGGTTGATATTTTTAATGTGTTGTCTTTGGAAAAGTTTTACATCATCCTTGAATATGTTGAAGATGACGTCGACAACTGGCTAGTTGACTATTCAGTACATAATAAGGAAATTGATCAGGCTCTACGTAATCTTTCTATCAACTTCAGGGAATTAGAAAAGGAACTTTTCAACATAAAAATCTGGAATGAGATCAACGTCGCCCCAATGAGAAGTACATTGAAGAGTGGCTCGAAAGGGAATTGAAGTAGAACATCGACGAAAGGAAATAGGCAATTTCCATGATTCCAGTAACTGTCGACGACATTAATAAAAAGGCATCAACAAGAAAATAACAAAAGGGGTGATATGTACCATCACTGTAAGTCTATACTGATCACATCTTGCTTTGTTTATCAACCCAATTATTCCACTTTTTTAAATAGAAATGTCTAGCCAAAGATTGATATCTTTCAATTTATTCTTTTCGGGTATTACACTCTACCGCCCCCCACTTATTCTTTCCACAGTCCTATTTCTTGTACATATTTCTCTTATGGTCTGCGGGAGCCTCAATCCCAGTCTATATGACAAACACATTTAAATTTCCAGGAATATGTAACAAACAATATTATTTTTTGATATATTTCAAATAAAACTTTTTTTTTTATCTCCTTTTATATTTATGTTCTCATAAATTTTTATCTTCCACTATGCTTATGGTTCACAGGAGCCTCAATCCTAGTCTATATGACAAATGTATTTAAATTTCCAAGAATATGTACCAGACAATATTAGTTTTTGATATATTTCAAATTAAATTGTTTTTTATCTCCTTTTATATTTATGTCCTCATAATTTTTTATCTTCCACTATGTTGAATGTCAAGAAATTGTATTTATTTAATTTGGATATAACTAATTTTTGTCTTGCCACATATAGAGAAAAAATAAACAGAAATTTTCAACATAGCAAAATAGGTTATATACTTTCAAAAAAGAAATGGGACTCTAGAAGACACATGTCATTTACTGCATGGATACCATCTGTGCTTCATGTTGCTTGCCACATCTTCATTGTAGTTTCCATCTACCTCCGCTACTTTTTCTCATCCCTGTGCATTTATTCCCAATTCAACCTGACAAGGACTATGCTGCCACACAACACTTGTTAATGTAGGTGTTTCTATTAATTAGTGGACAAACACATATATTTTTTAAAATAATTAACATCATACTTTTATATTTGTACATGGATAAAGTTAATATAAAGTTTTAGTTAATATTATTATTGTAGGTGGATTTAAATATATGAATTTTGAAGAGGAAATACATGTTCTTAATCATTAGGCTCACTCAAATTATACACTAATGTTGCAATATTTATATAAATTTTATTAAATATTAATAATAAAATATTATAAATACAATATTATATTGGACATTAAAATATTAGTATTATTTTAATTTTGAATAAAGTATTTTCATTTACTTTTTTAATAAAAGTTTAAATATCACTTTTTATTATCATAAATGATGACGATCATAAATATTATGAAATTTCAAACATTGATAAAGGTATGACAGTGGTGAGTTTTTGCCCCACAAAAATTATATATTTTTATTAATATATTATTTTATGTTTGGGAAAAATTAGTGGAAAATTTAATCTTTGATTATGACATGGTCCTTTTATGACATTAAAAACAATGAAATATTGGTTAATTGTGCCTTTCCTTAATGTCACTAATAACATTAGAGATTTTTTCCTTTTTATTCTTCCATCTATATTTTCCATAAGTATTATGTGACATTCTTTCAAATATGAATTGTGTCAAATAATTGAGCTACTTGTAGGTGTTCATAGTAGAGAAACCAATTGAATTGGATGAATTATTTTTCAAACCTTCTGGACACATGATGACCTTAGGGAAACATATATAAAAATAATATTTTCATCAAAGTAAATAAAAAAAATATCGAAAGAATAGAAAAGTAACAAAAAAAAAGATGTAATTCCTTTTTCCATAGTTAATGAATCATTCTTCATGTTTTTTCCCCAACCACTTCCTATACATTTAAGACATTTTTTTCCATAGTCTGATACCTACTCTTCCTTGGGAGGAAAAGCATGTACTCATTATATAACTCCCTTTTTGAAGTTTTTGAATGTCTAGATATTGTTTTGGGACCACATTTTGAACATGCGTATTTACCATTTGTTTGAATCCTTGCAAGATATATAATAATGTTAATAGAATGCCAAAATATTATGGAAAAAAGGATATATATATATTTAACTTGCACATTTATATACCACAAAAATGTGTTAGCCCTATCACATCATGAATTGTTCATGAAAGTATTCTATCTATTTGTTTTTGAGCTAATGGTTAGGATATGTCATACATAGTGATGATGGACCATAACTTTAAAAGTTCGTCAACAAAAGACTCAAGTCATACATCCATATCTCTAACTTATGTTTACCTAGTTATTTGAAAATAGAAATAATAAAGTCCTTCAACATGCAAAATATATGACAAAAATAAAAATAAAACAATTTATATATTGTTAAGAGTTATAAAAGTAAATACCTCGAACAATTAATCTCAACATTAGATTCACTTTGTTTATTGACATCCAAGGAGGAAAGTTTCTATTTATAAAAATACCGGCCAAACTAAGAAAATGAATCTAAGCTCTCCAAATGGATTGACATCACTATATTCCATTGAAAGTCTAACATCAAGTTGTTCTTCTTTAAAAATGTTCCATTTTTCCTTGATGTATCTAAATGTTGAACCATATACATGCATTCACATAACACCATCTTCATTTCTCTTATGTGCAAGATAACAAATAAATTGTGTTGTATTTTTTCACCTAAACAATCATTCAAAATGTGGAGTTATGGGGATATAATGAAGAAATTTGTGTGAAACCTTAATTGTTACTTATCCAACATGATATCTACTAATTCCACATTCATGGCATTCAAACTTTGTTTCGTGTTGCCTATAATATATAATATGATTATTAGAGTTTGCATCAATTGTGTGATGCTCCACTCCTATGTCTTTTATAATGACAATTGATTCTTGGTATGTGCAAGATAAAGTATTAGATGATGGTAGGAGAATATCACCAAATAATCTACAAGAAAAATAAAAACATGTTGAATAGTGGATATGAATGGCCTATATATTACAATCACAAAAAAGATAAAAACAAATATATTGCATATTGTTTAGTACCTTTAGTTTGACCAAATAACAGAGAGAAGACCCGCATTTGAGTCTTTGTATAGCTTTTTTTGTTCCTTATAAATAAGAGGTACATCATTAATATATCCATATATCCCTCCATATGTGTGTGCATCCTCATCCATGGAAACAAAGGTTTCATGGATCAACCTATTTATCTCTTATTCTAAATAATATTAGTGTCATTTTATTCCATATCCACTTCAGTTCTATCTGTTGGAACCCAAAGTTTTAGGGAAGTTGTGTGCATGCCAAAAATCAATATTGTGCACACACCCATGAATATACACTACATTGCAAAAAGAAGGATTAACAACAACACCAACCAAAAGAAAGGTTTCTTGCGCCAACCCAGTTTTTCACTATGTGAAAGGAATCAAAGAGAAGAACACATGTAGTGAATATGAGAGTATCTTTAGGAATATTTTGTAATCAATTACTATAACTACCCAAATGATCATGGGTGAAGGTATGGATGAGCTAGAAAAGTTAGTTAGGATTTCCACGCTCCAAGAATATTTGGGGGTTGCATGCATACATGAAGAACACATAGATATGGTGTTCACTCAAGAGAGTGGAGCATAGTTGACAAGAGGGAGTTGAAAAAAGAACAATGAGTTCATGAATGCAAAAAAGAGTTGACTAGAATAAGGAGATAGAGTTCCATGTCCATTTTCGTCTAAGTCTTGTATGAGTCTGTAATAGAGTTAGAAATGTGTAGGAGTGAAGAAATGTGAACATAGCGCATAGTGCATTAGTATGTAATGAATATGGTATGAGTTGAGATCACATAGCGCAGATATCTATTATGTTTTTTTGGATTTGTATGAATTTTGGAGCCCATGAATAAAGTACAAATTATTTTCTCTCTATAATCTAGTTGGTTGTGGAGCTTGATTATCTTCTTGATTCAGAGGTCTTTTACTTTCAGCCATGTTTATACCCCATGAAGTATTTACACCCTAGATGTATGTACACTCTTCCACGTGGGGGAGTGTAGAGGGGGGTACCCCCTTTGTGGGGTCCAGGGGGACTATCCCCTCGGCTGGGGGGTCTGGGGGCAAGCGGGCCCCCGAAGGAAAAATTGCCTTGTAAATGTATATTGTAATCTCATTGTAAATCTGGACCGTTCATTATAAGGTCGCAGATCTAACGATAGAGATTATGTTAGGGTTTTTTTCCCTAAAATGAAACCCTCTTTTATGAGGGAAATGTATTGTGGCTATGATTGATGGCGAATATTGTATTCTGAGATATGAGACTGTGAGAGAAAGAAGAGGAAGTTACAACAGGTTTGTTGTAGGTTGTATCCCTTCATATGCTGGATAATAATAAAGGAAGGACCTGGCAATTTCTCTAATGTATGTAGCCCACACTGGGTGAACCACATAAATCTGTCTCTATTGTATTATGTATCTTCTGTGTTTTTTTTTATGCATTTGTTTTATTTTATTACTCCACGGTCCTATTTTTCTAACAACTGGTATCAGAGAGAAAGGTAACTCGCAGTAAAAGAGGGTTCCTGGTTATAGTTGGAGCAATGTCGGAAGATGGAAAGTTTAGGGTCGAGAATTTTAACGGCCAAAACTACCAGTTTTGGAAGATGCAGATGGAAGACTATTTATATTAGAAGGATCTATTCCTACCATTTGGCGGAATAGCAAAGAAGTCGACGGCTATGAAGGATGAAGAATGGGAGATTCTTGACAGAAAGGCTCTAGGAACGATACGGCTAAGCCTGGCAGCATCAGTGGCTTTCAATATTTCCAAAGAAAATACAATGAAGGGTTTGATGGACACATTGGCCAAATTGTATGAAAAACCCTCGACGCCCAATAAGGTATTTTTAAAGAAGAGATTATTTAATATGAATATGTCAGAAGGTGGGTCTGTTGCAAATCATTTAAATGATTTTAATACGGTTACTAATCAACTAATTTCTGTAAAAGTGGACTTTGATGATGAGGTCAGGGCTCTTCTAATCTTATGCTCATTGCCAGAAAGATGGAATGGCTTGGTCGTGGTTGTAAGTAGCTCTGTCTCTGGTTCAAATACTTTAAAATTTGATGATGTTGTTGGTGTTATCATTAGTGAGGAAATGCGACAGAAAATCACAGGTGAGACATCAGGAAATGCGTTGAACATGGAGAACAGGGGAAGACAAAAGGATAGAGGAAAGGGTTTCAGGAACCGTGGGAATTCTAGGAAGGGTAGATCCAAATCCAGACTTAGAAAGATAGAGTGCTGGAATTGTGGGAAGAAATGACATCTAAAGAAAGACTGCAGAGCTCCAAAGAAACAAAGAGATGGACAACAGGAGAGAAATCAGGAAGCAAATGTAACAGGTGATACAAGATGCTTTGATTCTTTCTGTAGATAATATTTATGAGTCTTGGGTAGTAGATTCAGGGGCTTCATTTCATGCCACACCCCATAGGAAACATTTTATAGATTATATTCAAGGTGATTTTGGACAGGTTCATTTGGGTGACGATGCACCATGCAAAATTGTTGGAATGGGAAAGGTAAAAATAAAGCAACACAATGGAAACCAATGGTTGTTGAAAGAGGTAAGACATGTTCCAGATTTAAGGAAAAATCTAATTTCAACAGGGAAGTTGGCAAGTGAAGGTTGTATATCCATATTTACAGATAAGACGTGGAATGTCATCAAAGGATCATTGGTGATAGCGAAAGGAGAGAAGGTAGGTACATTGTATTTATGTACTGGTAATACTGACTCTTCTATCTCTTTAGCTTCTACAGGAGTGGATACAGCACTGTGGCATCATAGGCTTGGACACATGAG
>ML800673.1:136556-147995 GCA_009831015.1 Picea engelmannii
ATTGGTGATAGCGAAAGGAGAGAAGGTAGGTACATTGTATTTATGTACTGGTAATACTGACTCTTCTATCTCTTTAGCTTCTACAGGAGTGGATACAGCACTGTGGCATCATAGGCTTGGACACATGAGTGAGAAGGGGATGTCGATACTTCACAAAAGAAATTTGTTGCCAGATCTTTAACAAATTGATTTGGACTTCTGTGAGCATTGTGCTTATGGAAAACATAAGAGAGTCAGATTTCTCAGAGTTGGAAAAGAAAAGAAGAGTGAAAGGTTAGAGCTTGTGCATACATATGTATGGGGACCAGCTAAGGTATCATCTCTTGGTGGCTCTCATTATTATATTACTTTTATTGATGGTGCAACTAGAAAAACTTGGGTTTATTGCATTCGACAAAAATCTGATGTTTTTTATACTTTTAAGAAATGGAAAGCTTTGGTTGAGAATGAGACAGGAAAAAAGGTGAAGTGTCTCTGATCAGATAATGGAGGTGAATATTGCAGCAAGGAGTTTGATGATTACTGTTCATACCATGGGATTCGTAGAGAGAAGACAGTTCCAAGAACACCATAATAAAATGGCGTGTCAAAAAGGATGAATAGGACAATCATGGAGCGTGCAAGGAGTATGAGATTGCATGTTGGTTTGCCCTTATAGTTTTGGGCAGATGTTGTAGATATTTTTGTTTACTTAATAAACAAAGGACCTTCAATCTCTTTGGATGGTAGAATTCTAGAGGAGGAATGGACAGGAAAAAAGGTAAACTATTCTTTTTTGAAAACTTTCAGTTGTGAAGCATTTGTCCATATTGATAAAGAAAATAGAACAAAGCTTGAGGCAAAATCCAAGAAGTGTACCTTTATTGGAAATGGTGTTAATGGTTTTGGTTATCACTTATGATATTATGAAAATAAAAAAATCATTAGGAGTAGAGATTTCGTATTCAATGAGAAGGTCATGTACAAAGATCAGTTGCAGGGAAAGAAACAGGAAAAAGAAAAACAAGAATACATAGTGCTTGATGAGATCACTGAAAAAGAAATTCCAAAGGAACCAGAAAATCAAAATGTACAAGAACAGGAGCAGCAGGTACCTCAAACACCTGCAAGTGTTGTTAGAAAATCTACCAGGTTAAGGGTAAAATCATGAAGATGGGTTACACTTTTGCTTGTTTTATGAGAAAAAAAATTGTATTTTCACAAGTTCTTCAACTTTCGGCACACAAAATTATTTTTTTTATTTGTAATTTCACTTTATAGTAAAAACAAAACTTGTGAATAATTTTGTTATCTTTCCAATCACTATTTTTCAATTTTCTTTTATCAGGACTTGATATGTCAATTTGACAGTTGTTTAACAGTATGTTCCTTAAACATGAAAGGAATGATAATGAGTAACTTTTTTCTACAACAACGTATCTATTATTAAACTTATGTTTTTAAGAAACGAAATATACTACAACAATCTACAACGACTCTATTTTATTATGACAATAATTTTGAATCTAACGGATGAATATTATAATTTCTAGAATTTTTTTAAGTTGACCAAGCTGAAAACATTGCAAATTTTAAACACATGTTTTTCTACACCTTGTATCTATCTTAATTTTTACTTAAAACTAAAATCTAAATATACCCTTTTGAAGAGAACAATTTAAGGATTATGAATATATTTTTTTCTAAATTTTTCATTGTATATTTTTAGAGATACCAATATTGCATTTCACCGAATCATAATGTTTGCTGAAAATATTATTCAGTGATTTAAAAAAAAAAAAATTAGATAAAAATAAAGAAAATGAAAATAAATTATAGGAATTTAAAGTAGATTCAATTTTGGAAATGCTGGTGTCATTTCGAAACCAAATTCTCAGTATTTGCAGGATTCCGCAACCTCCGAAGTTCAGGTAAGCTTGGGGCAATTCTTTGGTTTTTATTTTCAGTCCCAATTTCATGTTTTCGGCCAAAATAATCTTTCGGCCGAAACCTAGATTTTAATGGAATCCATTAAAAATAAACATTTCGGTTGAAAAGTCTTTCGGCCGAAATATTCCTACCATAGGAAAATAATTCATTCTAAAAACATTGTACACGAATTTAGAGGGCATCGTCGGGGTGCTGTTCAATTTGACGTGTAAATTTTCAGCCGAAACAATTCCTAGCAACATATTTTCGGCCGAAAAATTGCCGCTAGGAATTTTTGAGACCCGATTGTCATGAAAGTGTTACCCATCTTCATGATTTTACCCTTAAGTATACCCCCTGAACGATACTCTCCTTCATTGTATTATTTATTGTTGACTGATTCTCATGAACCAGAATGTTATGAAGAGGCAATGCAGGTAGACACCAAAAGGAAGTGGGAGCAAGGCATGAAAGAGGAAATGGATTCCTTGGTAAATAACCATACTTGGGACCTGGTTCAGTTGCCTGCAGGAAAAAGAGCATTGCAGAATAAATGGGTTTACAAGTTGAAGGAAGAAGATGGAGGAAAAAAGCAGTATAAGGCTAGACTTGTTGTAAAGGGGTTTGCACAAAAGAAAGGTATAGATTTTGATGAAATATTTTCTCCTATTGTTAAAATGACTTCAATTAGAACTATTTTAAGTCTTGTGGCAGTAGAAGATTTGCATCTTGAACAGTTAGATGTAAAAACAACTTTTCTCCATGGGGATTTGGAGGAAGAGATTTATATGCAGCAACCACAGGGGTATGAGGTCAAAGGGAAGGAGAATTTGGTATGCAGATTGAAGAAGAGATTATATGGCCTAAATCAAGCTCCAAGGCAGTGGTATCTGAAGTTTGACAGGTTTATGACAGAACAGGGTTATAGTAGATGTCATTCTGATAACTGTGTTTATTTTAAAAAGCAAGAAAATGGAAGCTTTATTATTTTGCTATTGTATGTAGATGACATGCTTGTTGCAGGGTCTAATATGCAGGATATAAATGTGCTCAAGAATAAATTAGCCAATTCATTTGCAATGAAGGATTTGGGTGTTGCAAAGAAAATCCTTGGTATGAGAATAACAAGAGACAGGAAAAATCGCAAACTGACATTGTCTCAGGGTGAGTACACAGAGAAGGTCTTAGAGAGGTTTAGAATGAAGAATGAAAAACCAGTTAGTACACCTTTGGCCAGCCATTTCAAATTAACTAAGGAAAGGTGTCCCAAGACACAGGAGGAGATATAATACATGTCCAGGGTCCCATATTCATCAGCAGTTGGTAGCTTGATGTATGCAATGGTTTGCACAAGACCAGATATTGCACATGTAGTGGGAGTTGTGAGAAAATATATGAACAATCCAGGTAAAGAACATTGGGAGGCAGTAAAGTGGATTCTCAGATACTTGAGAGGTACTATTAATCATGCATTATGTTTTGGAGGTTCAGAAACTGTTCTACAAGGATATGTTGATTCGGATATGGAAGATGATAAAGATAGCAGGAGGAGTACCACAAGGTATGTGTTTACTATAGGTGGAACAACAGTAAGTTGGATTTCAAAACTGAAAAATGTTGTTTCACTTTCAACAACAGAGGCAGAGTATGTTGCTGCTACAGAGGCTAGTAAAGAGATGATTTGGTTATAGAGGTTTATGGAGGAATTGGGAAAGAAGCAAGAGAATATCAGGTTGTACTGTGACAGTGAGAGTGCCATTCATCTTGCAAAGAACTAAGCCTTCCATTCGAAGACTAAGCATATATAGTTGAGGTACCACTTCATACGATCCACCTTGGAAGATGGACATTTGAAGTTGGAAAAGATACACACTAGCCAGAATCCTGCAAACATGTTAACAAAGGGAGTAACCAGGGAGAAACTGAGTTCCTGCTCAGTTTCAGTTGGTCTTCAAGAATGAATATGAAGATGAGAAATTTTCCAGGTCTAAGAAGGTTCAGAGTCCAGCATATACAACATCGGTGGAGTTATTGAGACCAGTCTCCAAGTGGGAGATTGTTGGTTGTGGAGCCTGATTATCTTCCTGATTCAGAGGCCTTTTACTTTCAGCCATGTTTATACCCTATGAAGTATTTACACCTCATAAGTATGTACACTCTTCCACGCGAGGGAGTGCAGAGGGGGGGTACCCCCTCTGCGGGGTCGAGGAGGGCTATCCCCCCAGCTGGGGGCAAGCGGGGGTTCGGGGGCGAAGCCCCCGAAGGAAAAATTGCCTTGTAAATGTATATTGTAATTTCATTGTAAATATGGACCGTTCATTATAAGGTCACAGATCTAACAATAGAGATTATGTTAGGGTTTTTTTCCCTAGAAGGCAACCCTCTTTTATGAGGGAAATGTATTGTAGCTATGATTGATGGCGAATATTGTATTCTAAGATAGGAGACTGTGAGAGAAAGAAGAGGAAGTTACATCGGGTTTGTTGTAGGTTGTATCCCTTCATATGCTGGATAATAATAAAGGAGGGACTTGGAAATTTCTCTGGTGGATGTAGCCCACACTGGGTGAACCACGTAAATCTGTGTCTCTATTGTATTTTGTATCTTCTGTGTTTTGTTTCCACATTTGTTTTATTTTATTGCTCCATGGTCTTGTTTTTCTAACATGTGTTATGGTGTGAATGAATATTTTCTTTTACTATTTGATGCTTAGTATTTTGTATTTCATTATGGATGAATAAATGTATTGGTTCATGAGAGGATTCCCTGCATGCATTGTCCCTTTGCATCTAACACAAGACTATCAGTCTCTACAATTTTCATGGTGTCTCGGGTGAGACCTTCTTCAGACTTAGACTAAAGATTAAATATGTCGATGCCTTGGGTTTTTTTTTTATCAATCTTGATGAACCCTGGGTCTTAAACCTCCCAATGAGGAGAGTGGATATAATTTGAAGAGCCAACAAATAGTTTTGTTATTGGGACCATAAGGTTTTGTATTGCATGATGAGGGGAAAGAATGAGGTGGAATCTGTCTTGAGAGGAAATACAAGATTGGTTATTTGAGAAGGAAGACATTTTTGCATGACAAGAGACCAAGGACCTGATAACCAACATCGAACATTGCAAACAGAGGTATGTCTACATAGATTCACATGAAATTTACTTTCCCGAGTTTCCTTGTTTGTTGTATGAATGGTTGAAGAGGAAGATAATTATTAATACTTCTCTATGAATCCAAGAACCATTGGTATGGGACTAGAATACAGTCAATAGATTGAAATATGTGGATAATAAATGGGCTCAAGAAATTGACTTCTAGTTCAACCAAGTGATGGAAGGATTCTAGATCAACGAGTTTTCCATTGAATACAATGATTCTTTCAACGAGACTGAGAGAAAATTTGTGGACGACCCTAGAAAGAGACTGTTGGAGGAAATTCCCATGTGAATCAAGATGTTTTTAGTAGAGAACGAGTTGATGCATATGGATCTCTATAGGATGGCAGAGTAGACCCCCTCCTGTAAAGAGGGGGGGGGAGGAAAGAAGGGGTGAAGAGAGAGAGAAAATGGATCTAATGGAGAGGATATAGAAGATGGTGAGATCAGGTGAGAAGAGAATGGGTCCAAAAGAGGAAAGGAGATAAAGAGTCGAGAGATATGCAAGAAAATTTAAGTTAATGAGGAAATATGAACTAAGGAGGGGAAATAAGATGGCAAGGGGTGAAAGACGAGGGGTCAAAAAAAGAATGAAGAGAAAGGAGACCACACTAGGAGGATGTGTGGGAGATAATTATGTTCCAAAGAGTATCACAAAAGGAGATAGGTCATCAAAGAGACATGTCATTAGGAGTAAGGTATCAAGTGATGATACCCAGAGTAGTGGTAGTAGGTTTGGAGAAGGAGAAGTCAGATCCCCTTGGTTGTTTAGATATGTAGTCACATCAGAGCAAGATGAGGTGTAAAGTAGAAACATTGATGTGGTAGAATATGGAAATGGACCCCTACAAGAATGGAAAGAGACTTTAGCTATTGTGAATGGACTTGCATGACTATAGGTAGGAATATCTTTAGGATCCCTCACCGAAGATGATGAGATAAGATGTAGGAAACCCATCTTCAAACCACCCCCCTTTCGCATTTGTAATCAAGAAGAATGAAATGAAGAAAGTGCAGAGATATGAGTAGAAGAAAGAGTAGAAGAAGGAAGAAGAGAAGAGATGAGTGAAAAAGAGGTTGAAGTCAAAAATACTTTGCAAGGAAGAGTTTCAGTATCATTATCTATATCATCAACAATTAGTAGTTAATGAGGAGGACAAAACACTAGGTTGAGTATGGTGAATCATGATATAAATCTGAGGCTACCCATGTTCCATGGGACAAGTATAGATGATGCAAAGAAACAGGTTTACATGTGAAGTTATATGGTCTGTGAATAGGATCATAGATGAAGCATTGAATATATCACAATTGTAGACCACATTTATAGATAGATATTTGATGTGGCATATGAAGTAGAAGGTGATTTCACCGATGGGAAAAATTAGGTCCCTGACAAATATTAAGAGAGATCTACTTAGGAAGTTTCAAAGAGAGATATAAGAGATAGACCACCTCTAGAGACACATCTTTGATGTGGAATTATGGTAATATGATAAAGAATTTTATGGGAAACCTTAATTGTTACTTATCCAACACGATATCTACTAATTCCACATTCAGGGCACTCAAACTTTGTTTCATGTTGCCTATAATATATAATATGATTATTAGAGTTTGCATAAATTGTGTGATGCTCCATTCATATATCTTTCATAATGACAAACGGTTTTTGATATGTTCAAGTTAAAGTATTAGACAATGGTAGGAGAATATCACCAAATAATGTACAAGCAAAATAAATAAGAGGTTTTTGTATAGGGGTTTTTGTGCCTTATAAATAAGAGGTACATCATTAATATATCCATAGATCTCATCCATATATGTGTTCATCCTAATCCATGGAAACAAAGTTTTCATGGATCGACCTATTTATCCCTTATTCTCAATAATGTCAGTGTCATTTTGTTCTGTAGGATCCACTTCAATTCTATTTGTTGGCACCCGAGGTTTTGGGAAAGTTGCGTGCATGCAAAAAATAAATACTTTGCACACACCCATGAATATACACTGCGTTACACAAGGAAGGATTAGAAACAACACCAACCAAAAGAAATATTGCATGTGTCAACCCAATTTTTCATTGCATGCAAGGAATCAAAGTAAAGAATGCATGCAATGAATATGAGAGTATATTCGGGAATATTTTGTAATGACTTACTATAACAACCCAAATGATTATGGGTGAAGGTATGGATGAGATGGAAAAGTATTTTAGGATTGCCATGCTCCAAAAATATTTGGGGGTTGCATGCAGACATGAAGACCATGCAGATATGGTGCTCACTCAAGAGAGTGGAGTAGAGTTGAGAAGAGGGAGTTGGAAAAAGAAGAACGATTTCATGACTGCAACAAAGAGTCGACTAGAATAGGGAGATAGATTTCCATGTCCATTTTTTATGAGTCTATAATAGAGTTAGAAATGTGTAGGAGTGAAGAAATGATAACATAACACATAGTGCAATAGAACATAATGACTATGTTATGAGTTGAGAGTGCATAGGGAAGATCTCTATTATGGTTTTCTTGATTTGTATGCATTTTAGAGCCCATGAATAAAATACAAATTATTTTCTCTCTATACAAATTATAGATGAACGAATGTATTGGTGCCCGAGAGGCTTCCTTGCATGCACTGTCCCATGGGGGTCTATGACTCCATGAGAGAGGAACTAAAGGGGCATAATGGGGCCAAAGGGGCCAAAGCCAAGGATAGTATAATATTTTATCATATTGCAAATTTATTACCTTAGATTTTGTATAAAGCATATCATCCTTGAGATACATGAAAAATTGTGGTGGGGAGGACTTCCTTGAGTTCCAAGTTGTAAGTAAGATACATGCATACTTTATCCTTGTTTTTGTAGAGCTATCCATCATTCTACAATTATTTTTTCCATTATTCTATCAATATCTCTACCTTTAGGTTGTTATTAGGAATTGCAAGAGAAAGCAAGGCAAGCCTGTAAGGGGTATGACTAGTAAGACTATTGTGAAAATTGATACTAAGCATCCCTGTAGATCCCAAGATTGATATCTTTTTGGACAACCTGTGCTAGATCCAAAGAAGAGGGGTGAAACAACATGAGGGAATGAATTGCAGAGAAGAAGTTCCATTTCTCTTGGTTGTCCATATTGAAGGGGAAAACAGATCTAGTGATTGGGATGATTGCATGAGTGAGTAGGTTGAGAAATTAGTGGGAAATGGGTTGAGAGATTATTGCTTGTCCTTGTGGAATCATATCCCTAGCAAGGGGGAATATTTTTGTAGAAATAATCGGTGCAACAATGACTATGATTGGGAGGAAAGTTCCATGTCAGTAGGTAGTTGGTGTCTTTCATCATTAAATATAAATGTTAAATTATGTACACTTCTATGTTGATTATTATGTATGAAAAATGGGTTAATTTTCTATTTACTTAAATAATAGCTCAACATTTTATATTTATGTGTCTTTACATGAATTTCATAAGTCTGCATGTCATTTTTCATATATAATTTCATTATATTATGATGTGGAATAATTATATGGTATCATAGTTTAATAGTATGGAAAATTTATGGGAATTGGAGAAATTTTCAAGTACCCCACCATCCTAGAGGGTACAGGGGTGGCGAGGTATGTTGCAATCATGTATTACATTGTCTATTTGTTCCATGTTCTTATCTCTTTGGAAATAAAATTATTTTAAATAAGAGGGACAATGAACTCCTTTGGCAGATTCATAATATGAGTATTATTGTCTAATTTCTCAAGATTCGATAAGGTCCAAAGTTCAATTTGTATTTTATATTTCCCTTTGAGGAATAGTGTTTTTTTGTAAAATACACCACTACCATATCTATAATATGATACTTGTTTTCTTTCTTCTTCATAAGAATATTTCTACTTGAAGTTTTTTAAATAAACATATAATATTTTACAAGTTGTCTAGCATCATTAGAAACATGAATTAGATATCACTCCTATTTTCAATATCGTTATTTCCTTTTGGGCATAATATTAGCCCTCATTTGTTTTTTCCCGTACTACATTCTTTGCTCCATGTTCATATGCCTTTGGCAATCACAATATTGAAAATAGGACTAATGTCCAACTCCTTTGGTAGATTATTAATACAAATACTATCGTCTAATTTACTCAAGATTCAATAAGGTCAAAAGTTCAATTTTTATTTTTTATGTTGAATTTAGGAACACATTTATTATAAAATACATCATTACCATATCTATAATTGTACACTTGTTATCTAGGCTTCTTTATATGCATGTTTGTCCTTGAAGTTGATTAAAGAAACATATAATGTTCTACAAGTTTTCTAGCATAATAAAAAAATATGAGTTGGATAACACTCATATTTTCAATATTGTGATTTCCTCTTGGGAATAATATTATCCCTCACTTGGTTTTCTCCCATATTACATTGTCCCTTTGGTCCATTTTCATATCTTTTTGGCAATCACAATATTAAAATTAGGAGTGATGTTTTAATCCTTTGAAAGATTCTTAATATGAGTATTGTTACTTAATTTCCTCAAGATTTAATAGGATTCAAAGTCCAATTTTTATTTATTATAGTGGTTGTAACGACCACCTCGTTACGACAACCATTCTAGTGACAGGTGCAATTTTTTTTTCTTTAAGTGTGTGCGCACGCGTAGAAGTAACAACACACCTAACTGTACGATGCCACTGGACAACCAACAAGACGTAACCATGAAAAGGTGAAACTGAAGGCACACAACGAGTAACTGCAACAATATACGATCACAGGCACAAGACACATAGCACAAACAATAAGACATTCTGGGGACGCACAGTAAGAACATAGAGGGAAGAAATTATGGTGTTAGGGTTACTATTTCTGCACAAGAAAGCAGGGCATTTAGTCTTATGTCTTCCCGAAAGAAGATTAGACAGGCTCCTGGCCGACTGCTCAGGCAGAAACTAGTAACCCAACCCAAAACAAGACGCAAACAAGACGAACACAACAAGGCAACCCCGACGAATCACAGTGACATCAAGCAATAAACGCCCCTAGACATAAGGCACACAACTAGTAGCTGTAAGCAGAAAACGACACCAAGTGATAAGTACAGTACAGTCACAGACGGAAGAATCCAACAGTGGAGTTTACTATCTCTGCACAGAAAAGCAGGGCTTTTAGTCTTATGTCTTCTCGAAAGAAGATTAGACCGGCTCCTGGCCGACTACTCAGGCAGAAACTAGTATCCTCTGTCAGGTGTGTCGCAAGAGTGGAACCCTGCCTTTAAAGGGCCCGAGACTCTTGATACGGCACTGGATCCTTTACACAGAAAAATATACTCAGATAGATATGCTAAGGCCACAGAAGGTATCTATATCCCGCCCGACACATGCAGACCAATCGACAAATTTTTACAACCCGACGCAACCATAGACGAAAGAGCAACCACGTCTTCTACAGAAGGTGCAAGACAAGGACTCAGATGACGACCATTTAAAATTAAAGACCAGTCAATGTCTATGACTCATCCGTGATTGAATACTAGCCAAATTCTCCATAATATCTCAACATGCCTCCCCATTTATTACCATACTTTACAATGACCATACAAGGGTTAATATTGCGCTATAAACGTCATCAATAACATTTCAACTTAAACAAATACTAACATTTCAATTGAACAAGTATTATCATTGCAGCTAAACAAATAATAACATTGCACTTAAACATCATCATTAACCTTTCACTTTAAACAAATATTAACATTTCAATTGAACAAGTATTATCATTGCAACTAAACAAATAATAACATTGCGCTTAAACATCATCATTAACCTTTCACTTTAAACAATATTAACATTTCAATTGAACAAGTATTATCATTGCAGCTAAACAAATAATAACATTGCGCTTAAACATCATCATTAACCTTTCACTTTAAACAAATATTAACATTTCAATTGAACAAGTATTATCATTGCAACTAAACAAATAATAACACTACGCTTAAACATCATCATTAAACTTTCACTTTAAACAAATATTAACATTTCAATTGAACAAGTATTATCATTGCAGCTAAACAAATAATAACATGCTTAAAGTCAATATTAGAATGGGAATAATGTTTAAGTCAAGTTTCAGGGTTAATATTTGATGGATAAGTATTTAAAGTTAAGTTTAAAGGTTTGAGGGTTCAAACATTCAATGTATAAGGTTTTAGGGAGATCATTTAAATATCGAAGCCTATATTTTATAGTTTAAAAGAATGATTAATTTAGATATACAATTTATAATCAATTTTAATAGTGTGACAAACCTTAAGGATTTTTGTTAAGAGATAAAAATATAATAATAGGTTTTCTCCCCTTTTTTGAAGTCTCC